>OX608080.1:6030173-6187673 GCA_951509765.1 Sphenella marginata | reverse complement strand
TAATACAAATTCGATAACGAAAAGTCATTCACGCCGGTGCGTCTGGCTTATTTCTAATATTTGCTAAGGTAAAGTGGGGGAGGAGGTTAATGCAACGCTTGGTGGATGTGGAGCTATTTTGAAGTTATGCTACGTCATTTTGTATGTACTTTGTTAGATTATTTTTGTAATTTTGTTGTTCTTGTATCACCGTACATTCATATCTGTCAGCATTTGCATGTAGTGGTTAGTGTTGTTGTTGTTGTTGTTGTGTGATAACTCTGTCACTTGGCAGTACATTCGGAGTTTTTTTTTTTATTTTTGTGTTATTATTGTTGTGTTTGTTTATTAATATTTTTTTGTTGTACTGCATATGAAAAAGGGTTAGCCTTTGTCTGTTGCATGCCACACACTCTTACATAGTTGAAGAGGGCAAACAAAACAAAATTGACAGAAAATTGTGATGCATGTTTTTATTATCGGGCGTTGATTGAGGGTAACCCTTCATGAACTTGTTTCTTTTTTGTTGGTTTTAATTTTATTTCTTCATTTAATTTTGAAATGTTTGGCTTTAGAACGTTTTTTTTTTAAATTTTTTTTTTTTCGTTTTCAATAGATAATGGATTATTAATAGATTTATGTTGAACATTATTATTATCATAATTATATTGAAAGTAGATTTTTGAGTGACAAATCTTTCACTGGAGCTCTGGATAGATGCAATGCTGCCCCAATAGCAAAACGCTGGAGAGAGTAGGGACTTGTTGAAGTATATACTGATCATAGTCACGAGTTATAACATCTACTCATAAAGTGACATGGTTGCAGTCCGAAAACTTGTCTGCTGTTTTATCTAATTAATGAGAATAGACTCCCGACTAAGGCAGAAATAGTTAAAGATAGGGTTATCTCACCTAGGGTTGCCATCTAAGCATATAATATAAGAAAGTTCTTTATCTCGAAAATCTAAGCTGACTCACTTCCCAAGTAGTTCAGATGGTTCCAAAAATTTAGCTCGAACCATTGTTGTGACTTTCAAGTGTTGGTATATTTGAACCTATATGTAGGTGATTGCAACCTTTGTGGCTCCATTTCATTTCACAATGAGTCAATCTCATTCATTGGAAGAATATTGTTTCTAAATATTTAGTAACGCTATTCCCGCAATTTATTTATGTACATCAACATAAAAATATTCTTAAGAACTCTGGAATATGACTCACCAGGCTTAGGCTAATATAAAACTTTTACAACAAAAGCGAAATTATCCGTAAAAGTCATTAATTAACACAGCAGCAAATGTTACAGAGAGCAAAGAGCGGATAGCTGTTGTTGCTTTTGCAACTTCCTTTCTTCTTTGGCATACCATTAACAAGAGCGCATAAATCGATTAAATTGTGAAAATAGGCTCCTAAAATATTAAAATCATAACTACTTCTTAAGTTAAATTTTAATTTTTTTTTTTGTTTTTAGAATTATGTATGTTTGAACTTCAAAGCGATTTGTATACTCTTTCAGCTTCAATGCGCATTGGCTACATGGAGCTGGTCGTATTGAAGGAGGCTGGCAGCATTGCTAAATGTAGTTGTTGCTGGCTTGCAAATTTTATTACCTACATAAACTGCTACAAGAAAAGAAATACAAGTAATAAAAAATATTGTACATCCCGACATATTTGTAAACACATTTGGGTATGTGTGGTAGGGTGGTTTGGAAAAAAAAATTTAAAAAAAATGTATACAAAAAATTGTATTACGACTCTTTTTATTATTTATTTATTCAATTTTAAAACTTTATATATGTATATTAGTACTTTTATTGAATTTAAAAATATTTTTAAATTTTAAAAATTTTATGCAATTAAAAATTTTATTCAAGTTAATAATTTTGAATCGTAAAATTTATATGCAATTTTCAAACATTTTATATTTTAAAACTTTTATTTAATTTTAAAATATTGTAATTCAATTTTAAAGCTATTATTCAATTTTTAAACTTTTATTTAATTTACAAAAAAATTAACATTTGAAAGCTTTTTTGCCATTTTAAAACTTTTTATATTTTAAAACTTTTACTAAATTTAAAAAAAAAGTTTATTTTAAAATTTTTATTAAATTAAATTAAATTAAATGGATCTAAAGTTCAATATAAAAACTTTTATTAAATTTTTAAAAAATTTTAATCACAAAATTTTTGTTTAATTTTAAAACTTTTATTAAATTTTTCAAAATTTTGAATTTTAAATTTTTCATTCTATTTTAAAAGTTTTTCATATTATTAATCTAATGTGAAAAAAAAATTTTTAATTTTTTATTCAAAATTAAAACTTTTATTAAATTTTTAAAATATTTTAATCGAAAGTTCAATATAAGAACTTTAATTAAATTTTTAAAAATTTTTAATCATAAAATTTGTGTTTAATTTTAAAACTTTTATTAAATATTTAAAAATTTTGAATTTTAAAATTTTTACTCATTTTTAAAACTTTTTAATTTTTTCGTATTATTAATCTAACTGAACAAAAAAAATAACAAATTAAATTCACATTCTTTTGGAATGAAATTTAAGACGTTGGTCAAACAACGTGTTTCCTTTATGATTTCACCAAAAAAATATTTTTCCTACTGAGAATTTTGTTCAACCCACCCTAATTTAATGCTGCTGTGCGCCTGCAAAGTGTTTAAACGAAACAAACCAATTGTAAAAATGAAAGAAATTATCGAATAATAAATATGAGTTGAAGTGTACAAGTGAAAAAGTTCATCGTTAAAATCGTTGGCGCAGTGAATCGCGTTTATTGTGGCCGGGTCAAGCGAAGCGTAAAAAAAAGAAGGCAACCAACCAATGTGCCAGAAGGCTAAGATCACTCTTCGTATTGGAGTATTCACTACACCTTCATAACTCCACCACCTTTCGCCACTGAAGCGCAACACTGCACCAAATGAAGTGTGTCGCATTGTTGAAGAGAACACAAAAAAACAAAAAGAAGAATTGGAATTCGTTAAAAATGTGGCAAATAAATTTTTGTGTTTTGTATTCAAATAAAAATTCATAAATCGGCATTAAATATACGACGGCCAAGAAACCCTCTATGGCTGCATGAGAAGTGGCCAGTCCATTGTGCACATGACCATACAATGATCTGAGGTTTTGCCTTGTTGTTTAAATAACACTCAAGTGATATATGTATGTTTCCACCGGTATGCATTCATTTACACTTCAGAGCCCTAAGTGTTGCGCAGGCATACAGTCAGTCGGGTAGGCTATGGCAATAGCTAGCAGTCAGGCAGGTTTGCACAGGTTAAATGCATTCAACATTTAGTAAACATTTGTATGGGCCAATAACTCAAACTTTTATGTTCGCACATATTCGACAATTTTTATTACTCATAATGAGTGATTTCATGGAAGCCCTTTGTAATTGGTAAAACAAATTTATTGCCTATTGATATGAGTGTCACACTTTTGTGGCCTGCAAAAGAGAAAACGATGATGCATCACATCATATTTGGGTAGTTAAAATATTAATGCGATCGTGTAGCAACATATGCAGCAAATATATAGAGACGTATACATAGTTATCATTGCATATGCACTTTAATTGGAAGTGTGCAAAATATTTGAGCAAGCGCTAAAAGGACCGCGACAAAAAAATGCTTGATAAAGACATCAACTCATCACGTGATATTAAATATAGTCATGTGATAAGGATAAAAGCTGAATAAGTTGTAGAATCGTTTGATTAAGACATCTGAATATAACAAAAAATCGCTTGATATTGTCGGGCTATTCAAATTCACTTAATATGGAAATCACAACATCACGTGATATTAAATGGAATCACATGATACGAAATGGAAATAGGACATACCTCGTTTTGTGATACAAATTTTACTCGTTGCATATTACTTTAATAAAAATCAGACTCGATAAGAAACATCCCGTCATCATGTGATGTTAAATGGAATCATGTGATGAACCTTTGATGTAAATCGTGCAAAAAATCACTTGATGCGTACAGATCACTATCATGTGTTATGAAATTTAAGGCTTTAAGAAGTACTATCTACATAAAACCAAATTGAAATGGATATGCAAAATCTGATATTAAATTTTTCAAGTGATAATGCTTTAATAGATATTAGACAAATAAAAGTCATTACCTATGGATATCGCGGTATCATGCGATTTTGAATGGAATAATGTGCATCTGAATCGAACAAAAATTCGCTTGATATCATTATGTCAATAAAAGTCACTTGATACGGATATCACAACATCATTTGACGATATTAAATGGAAATATTTGATATCAACTCATCATGTGACATCAAATGTGGGCATGTCATGTAGTTTTAATAGCAATAGGATACAAAATCACTTTGTATCGACATCGCCTGATATTATTTGGAATCATGTGTTTCGCCATCAGTTAGTTAGGTCACCCGCCTTCAAATATATGAAAATCAAGCAATCACCAACTCTTACCTATGTACATAGTTAAAATGTTCTTTTCTAATATTCGAGTGATATAACAGCGTTCACTGTAATACTTTGCGATATGATGTGACATTAAGACCGCACAAATCTCGTTACTTCATATTGAAGGTTTGAGTTCAACTGAAATATATTAACTTCGATGAATCTAAATTTAATATCAAGTGAGACAAATCATGTTGTTTAAAGCCACGTAAAACGAATCATGCGATTCAAGTGAGACAAATCGTGTGATCAAATGACATAACTTTTTTTATTTTATTTTATTTTATTTTAATTTATTTTATTTTGTTTTATTTTGTTTTATTTTATTTTATTTTATTTTATTTCATTTTATATTATTTTATTTTATTTTATTTTATTTTATTTTATTTTATTTTATTTTATTTTATTTTATTTTATTTTATTTTATTTTAATTTATTTTATTTTGTTTTATTTTATTTTATTTTATTTTATTTTATTTTATTTTATTTTATTTTATTTTATTTTATTTTATTTTATTTTAATTTATTTTATTTTAATTTATTTTATTTTGTTTTATTTTATTTTATTTTATTTTATTTTATTTTATTTTATTTTATTTTATTTTATTTTATTTTATTTTATTTTAATTTATTTTATTTTATTTTATTTTATTTTATTTTAATTTATTTTATTTTGTTTTATTTTATTTTATTTTATTTTATTTTATTTTATTTTATTTTAATTTATTTTATTTTATTTTATTTTATTTTATTTTATTTTATTTTATTTTATATTATTTTATTTTATTTTATTTTATTTTATTTTATTTTAATTTATTTTATTTTATTTTAATTTATTTTATTTTATTTTATTTTAATTTATTTTATTTTATTTTATTTTATTTTAATTTATTTTATTTTATTTTGTTTTATTTTATTTTATTTTAATTTATTTTATTTTATTTTATTTTATTTTATTTTAATTTATTTTATTTTGTTTTATTTTATTTTATTATGTTTTATTTTATTTTATTTTATTTCGTTTTATTTTAATTAAGTATTTTTTATTTTTTTAAAATAATTCTTTGGGTTCCTCCACATTCTTCTTCTCTGCACAATATTTATGATTATTGTAAATATTAATTGAAATGTCGGTTAATAGCCACTTAAATATGCAGTCAAATGATACTGATGATGGGTAAATGCAAATTTCCACTATATATACACACAACCATACATCCTATAAATATATAAAATAACAGCCAGCCTAGCCTGCACGGCAAAAAAGGCCGCTTTCAAGTCAAGAAGATCAAAGCTAAATGGGACCGCATAATTTGACTTAAATGAATTACGAAAACATTAAATAAGGTGCCACCGCAAAGGAGAAAGAATGTATGTATGTATGTATGCATCTACACAAAAAAATAGGTTACTCAGGTTAAAAGGATCGTACGAAAGGTAAAAACGTAGCGCAAGGCAGGTAGAATGCTACATTCAGGGTTCGAATTTGCACGCACGCACACAGCACACACACGCGTGCAAAAAAATGCTCACAAAACTTATTGCTCATACACATGAGCTGTGCTTTAAAAAAAAAAATACTAAGCACACCGCACGCGTGTGTGCAGTTTGAAATAAAGCACTTGCACGCGTGTGTGTTTTGTATTGAAAATATAAAAGCACATACTCATGCATGTGTTTTTTAATTTTATTTGCTCTGAAATTTTTCTATTGATTTTTTATATGGCAGAAAAAATGTGTGTGTTTTGTTTTTGAAATACACAAGTGCGTGTTGAAGTGAAAGTTTTTTCTACACACAGCACGAGAGTTCGTGCATAGATATTTTATATAAAAGCACACACGTGTGTATGTGCTTAACTCAAATCGGCACACACATGAGCTGTGTGCTAAAAAATATTTCTGGTAGCACATAGCACATGTGTAAGAGCGAAAAATATACAAGTGTGCTGCACACGTGCGTGCAAATTCGAACCCTGGCTACATTTGAAGTGAACGGACACACAAGCTGCCTATCTTACTAAGTAATAAGCAATCTTATGTAGAAAAGAAACAAAAATAATTTAACTAAAATGAGAACTCAAACTAGTCCAGTAAAAAGTAGAAGGCCAAGGAATATTGTTATAGTTCCAAAAAACATAAACAACAACAATGCATTCATATGCGATAATTGGTTTAAACTCGAAGTTGAGAAATATTTGCGGCAAACTAGAAAAGGGCATTGGAAAAGGATGAGCTCAGCCGCCAAAAACCAAACTGAACGCGAACCTATGGAGTATGGACTATGGAAACAGGCAAATAAACCCGCAATTTAAACGTGCCACAACGACGACCATAAAAACGAGCAACAACAACAGCCACCAAACCATAAACAAGCAGCAGCAGCAGCAGAAGCGTCATAACGATATAGTTCAACGATCACAAACTCAAAGCAAACAAACAAAAAACGGAAAGCAAGCAAGAAAGCGCGCAACAAGAACAAAAGAGACGCTTCAAGTCTAAGCCAAGGGAATCACTTAACAACTCAACAAAATGAGTGCAAAATTAGTTGTGAACGCGACGTGCTAAATGCCTCAGTCGCCATTTAAAATCGCAGCGCTATAAAAATATTCATATTGGTGTGGTGGTAGTGGAAGAAGAGTTTGGCAAAGTAGACGTTGCCGTCTTCGTAGTCATTATCATCCTCATCATTGACGGCGCTCCAATTGTTCGCACTCTGGTGTTATACAAGTTCGTGTAAATGTATGTGTGCCATTGGGTATGATTGCCGCTGGAAGCCGATTAGCGAAATTAAAACGCTCAATAAACCGATAATTTGTGAATTTATACTACATAATTCGTGTCTGAAATTTGAATTACAATATGAAGGAGGTGGGAATTGCGCAAGCAAAAAGGAAGCTGAAAAGGTGCGTCGGTTGTATTGGCTGCGCATGCGCTATGCGTGGTTCAGTTAAACGATAAAAAAAAGCTAATTTCCGAATTAATAATTATGCTCGTTTTAATTGCGTCTTATATTTCTGGTGGTTAGTTTTGGGATTTAGGGTCACTTTAGCAATTTTGTAGAGAATATCAACGGATAAGACATGGGTCACCCTATCGCATAATTTGTTTTAAGGCTGACATAGTATCTTCTAAAAGAATCTTAGCCAATTTAGGTAAAGAGCACCAATAAAAGGTATCCTACTATCTCCTAGAATTTTATTTAAAAGAAACCCCTCACATCCGAAAAAAATAAAAAATTAATTCCATTTACAAATACCATCAAAATAACTTCATTATGTACTCGCAGCACATGGCTCAGTTGCTTAGCATCTCTTCTGAAATATTTTCACATACTTTCAAATATAATGGACAAATTAATTTTATGGTTTCATAATTTTACAAAAACGTTCTATTAATTTGAGTTTCTAGTTAAACTCAATGGAGCATAACCAAATGACGATTTGTCAAGGATTTCAAGAAATAAAATTCTGTTTGCTGAAAGGACACACAGCGGCAAAAACAACAAAGACATTCCCTATATTGTGGGAAACGTAAAACATATGAAATGATTCGTTACAGCAGGCTGGCTTTGATGTTGATGGCGTTGTTGATGGTTGTGGTGACAAGGGCAGGACACTGAAAGGGACAGCTGAGATTCTGAGAGCTAAGAATAGAATGTAAATAGAGAATGCATTTTTGAAAGTCAGTCGATTTGAGAAAATTTGGAATGCAAGATAAATACACAGCCGCATTGTTCCTAAGGTTTTTAAGAAGACGCCGGTTCGCCTTTACAGTGGCGCCTAAACATCACACGTGTGACGCATTTTACTTCGCAGCACTGAGACCCATGAAGGAGCTGGGTTGATATCACCTCTCAAAAGAGAGAGCCTACCGGGATCTTAGCGGATTCTCATATAAGATAACTGATAGATAACGGCGTACCATCAACTATTAGGCGCCGAAAAATAAGGAAAAAGAATCATTCAGTCTTTAGACCTAGCGTCTTCGAGACCTCAACGAAGTCCCACAAAATCTTTAATTATTTCAAAAATTAAAATTGACAAATTGCCAGTCCCATCTTTTTAAATATTTGAATAAATTTATGAGCTTTTTAAATTTTATTTCTACGAACACAAATTATTCTCTGCTGAGGTTCGAATCGCATAAATTAATTAAAAATCCCAATTAAAAACAAAACCCAAAAAAACTCAGCTTGTCCATATACCGACATACGAATTAACCAACGAACAACAACGAAATTTTGTTGGCATCAATGATTAATTGTGTCACTGGTAGCGAGACTGATGACGATGATGGTGTCACTGATTGTACGAGCAATGCAACAATAATGTGCCACAGCGATGATATCGAAATGATGTAGAGGTTGAAGGCGTAATTGTTGAGTGAATTTTATGTTCGCCATCGCTGATGAGAATACACGATGATGGTATTTTTTATGTGACTAAGTACACAACAAAAAAAAATTGTGCCTTTGATGAATAACATGAAGAGTGAATCTTTTAAGGACTATGACTTGAACTTACATATATATTTTTTTTTGTATTTTAACATTTAGTTTTAGGTCAATATTTCTTTTAATTTTTTAAGTTTAAATTTAGTTTTTGTTTTTAATTTATATTTAATTTAAAATCAATTATTGGAAAAACTTAATTACTTCAAAAATTTTTTATCAAAATATAATAAAATATTAATATAAATAATAAATAAAATATTTAGTATTTGAAAATTTAATAAATACAATAAATTTTTTTTTTTAAATTTTAAAACATATTTTTTTTTTAAATATCATAATTAATATATTAATTAATAAATCAGTTAGCAAAATGAAATAGAAATACCTTTTCTATCAAATTAAAACTACAAAACAAACAATAATAGTAATTTCCGTTATAAAAATTATTATTAGTGGTTGAGCTCATTCATAGTCATGATAATAAGTAATAACTTCGTAATTTTTGTAAAAAAATAAATTTTTTGTTATAATTTATTCCTAACGTATATAAATAAAATAATAAACCTTAATACAGAAACAAAATTCTCAAATGTTTTGAATTAACAATAATTATGAAATTTTAATAAAAAACTGGAAAAAAGCTAAAAATTGCACGAAGTATTTACATACGAAAATAAAAAAGAAAATTTACATAAACAAAAAATTAAAAATTTCAAATTTAATTAAAAAATTCGAATTTTTTTAATAACATTAATTTTATTGAAACAAAAAAACCAAAAAACATCCTAAGTTAAATATCTCATAAATTATATATTAATTAATACCTACATATGTACATCGAAACCTAATTAATTTTTAATTCAAATTTTGAAATTTTAGAACGAAATAAATTATTAAATTAAAAAAAAATTTTAAAAAAATTGTGTAAATAAAATAAAAACCTTATTATTAGAATTCAATAATATTTTAAAATATGAGATAAAATTAAAAAAATTAAAAAAACATTTGATCCAAAATAAACTTATGAATTAAGAAATAATAAATTTAAAGAACAAAAAAATGCGTGTTTAATTAAAAAAAAAATTTAAAATTTAAAAAATTAAGAAAAAAAATTTTGTCGTTTATCTTATATGTATGTATGTATGTATATAAAATTCTCGTGTCACAGTTTTTGAAACCATACTCCTCCGAAACGGCTTGACCGATTCTCATGAAATTTTGTGAGCATATTGAGTAGGTCTGAGAATCGACCAACTTCTTTTTTTCATTATTCTGGGAAGTGGACCAGGGACCGAAATATTCCAAACTTTTCTGTTTATGGTGCGATTTCCTTCAAATTTGGTACAAAGGTACCACTCTACTTTTGTTAAAATTCGGGCTTTCTTTTTTTCCGGGAAGCGGACCAGGGACCGAAATTTTCCAAACTTTTTTATTTATGGTGCGATTTTCTTCAAATTTGGTACAAAGGTACCACTCTACTTTTGTTAAAATTCGGGGTTTCTTTTTTTCCGGGAAGTGGACCAGGGACCGAAATTTTCCAAACTTTTTTATTTATCTTGCGATTTTTTCCCTAAATTTGGGCAGAACAACGTCTGCCGGGTCCTTCTAGTATAATTTATTTTTTGATTACAATTTGAATTTTCAAGACAATAATATAAACTTATAATGAAAACAAATTTTTAAAAATAATTAGTAATACGAAAGTTCATTTTCAAAATTTAATAAACACGAACAACTAATTCAACCACCTAATGTGTATCTCCAGTTAAGTTGATTTTAAATTAAATAAAATTTCATGCACAACAAAGCTTAAATACCAAACTTTTTGCTTGCCAAGAGTAAATATATATTTTAATTAGTTTAATTTTCGCATTTACTCTACCAAATGTAAGTTTTAATGAAAGCGTGTCGGTGTATATTTAATATTTTACCATAATGAAACAAAAACATATCTATTACAAGAATAACAAACGCCACATAATAAAGCTCACTGTTATCAGTAATTATTAATTATTTAAGTTATGTTTATTTTAATAAGGCAAAAAAAGCACAGAAACGCAAACTGATTAAAATATCAAATTCAAAGCCAAATGATAATGAAAGGTAAATAAAAGCTTTAAATTTTGATATTTAGAAATATTTTGTACAAATTCGAGAATATTAGAAAAGGGGGAGTCAACAAAGAGCGAGCTCGGTTCTTTGTAGTATTTTTTTGGTTTCTTAGTGGTGTGCGAATAAGTATTTATTTGTTTGATTATTAGAAAAAAAAATCCCCTCCAACTAAACTTTCTAGCGTCAACTCCTTCCAAAATAATTCAATAAAATATCGCACTAAAATACATATTTCTGAAATTTGTTAAAAATTAACACATTCATTTGCTGTCGATTGGCTTAATTTATTTTTAATTCTTTATTAATCACAACGAATGCCTGCCGCAGCAACATTTAATGAGAATCGAGGGAGAAAAAAAAAAACAAATGTATAAAAATAACAATGAAGAAATTAACGAAAATGAATTTCGACAGAAATTTTACGGAGGCGTTAATAATAGCAACGGGCGGTCGAATCAAACTTCGTACAAACATACATACATACATACATACGCACACAACGAATGGAGAATTATATTTTGACTGTTGAACGAAAGGTTGCGGTTGGAAGTTTACGCATGCGCTTATCGGCGTCAAGCAATCAAGGCGATGCCAAGCAAAAACAACGCTACAACAATAAAATAACAACAAAACCGCATTAAATTAACAACAACAAGAAACTAACAAATTAAAATTGAGCTGCATGATGGAGAGTGCGAGGAATTGTGCGAGGCGTTAATGGTGCAGCACAGTGAACATGTTTGCTGCACAGTGGGACGGTAAAATTAAATCGTAATATAAAATAAAAATAAAAATTGCAACTTTTTTTTTTAAATTCAAGTAATTGCTTTTCATATTCCAATATTTTGAAAATAAAATGTCGCTTGTAGGTACATAGGTACTTGGAAATGAAATTATTTTTTTGAAAATGGGCGTGGCAGCGCCTACTTTTGATTAAGTAAAATTTATAAATATTTTTAATCATAAATCACAAATTTTAAAGATATTAAGAAAGACGAATATATTGGAAAAATTAAAAAAAAAAACAATTTATAAAGCCACGCCCATTTGTGTATAAAATATTTTTGAAGGGATCATAGAAAACAAAATCTGTTCTAAAAAAAGTTTTATAACTTGAAGAGGAATCGACAGTAAAATTTGGTACATATGTATATTTGGGGTTTGACGGTAAATACTTTTCTTTTTTTCAAATTTTCGAAATCGGTTTGATGGCCACGCCCACTTTTGATATTTGTGTGGAAAATGTAGCTGAGCAATTTTTCCAAAATTCCTATCTGTAAATCTAAAAGAGTTGTGGCTTTGAAAAAATTATAAAATAGATAAAGCAATTTTATTCATTCTAAAATAAATACTAAGTGGGTGTGGCAGAGACCATTTTGAAAATATATCGCTTTCTTAAAAATTTCTTTTATAATAGTAAAAAAAATAAGCACTTTTAAAATCACAATTAAGGTCTCAAAATGGTTAAAAAAAAATTTTGAAAAACAATTTTTCAATTTTAGAAAATTTGGAACTTAAAATCATCTACTTGCCTAACGGTATATTCGTACCTCCTAAAATCACTCTTCAAATACTTTTAGTTTTCTATGTATTACAGTTGTTTCTTAACATATTTCTGAAGCTCTCTTGGTAATCACATCATTAATTAAGTTACAAAGTGCCTCGATGTTTTGCCGAATTGCTCCACAGTATCGGCTTACAAATAACAGTGGCTACAAATGAATTAAGAGAATGTGGTGTGTACCTACTGTATGTATGTATGTATGTCGCAACCGATTTTGATGATCGTTGACGGTGGCACAGACGTTAAGGTTGCTTGGTGTCGGTGTCAACATCTCGATATCGCGCTCCATATAGCCAACAGTGGTGATTGTATCTATATGTGTGCCCGTGGCAGTGGCGAGTTCAAATTCTCACTGTCGATCGCCATCAACCAACCATTCAACCGACACTTCACGCCTCTGATTGCTTTAATTACAAGTTTTGCAGCAAGTTGGCGATTATAGATAGTTTGTACTGTTGTTGTTGTTGTGTAGTTGTAGTTGTTGTTTTGATGGCAACCAACAAATTTGGCTTTTGTTTATTTACTATGCTTTAGTTAACTTTCCATTGAATGTGCGCTGAAGCCGAAAATTCGCAGGAACATTGGTATGAGGTAAGTGAGAAGTTGAAAAGACTGTAGTTGGAGGACGGTAAGCTTACCAAAGTGTTGCAAGTGAGTATGTACTCGTATGTAGGTGTTTACATAGAAATGTTGAGTTGTAATATAATGCTGCAATTAAAAAGTCAACTAATTGAAAACGAACCTAAATAAACAAATTAAAAACACGTGCTGACATTGACATTTCATGTCAGTTGCAGCAATTGTGAGCGCTCTAAGTGACCCTAGGTGAGTGGCATGCAACAACATTTTTTACACGTCATCAGCGGTGTGTAAATGTTGAAGTTTTTAGCTGTTTGATTATTGAAAATGTGTTTTTTAGTAGACAAATATTTACTCAAAAAAAAAAAAAAATGACGAAAAAATGAATGTCTTTGGCGCTTCATAGAAATTATTAGGGCTATTCACGTTTAGTTGGAAAATTGTTGCATAGAAAATTATTAGTGCAAACTATTTGGAGTTCGAAAACATAACTCAAATATAAGCAGAGACCAACCAAATTTGTTAGATCAAAAAGGAAGCGTGAGGCCTTTTCGTAAGAAAAAAGGAGGCTTGCGTCTGAATAGCTTGCGCTACTAGAAAGCAAGATCAAAGCCCGAAATTCGATCGAGAAATTCGGATAATTACGAGAGGATTCAAGACCGGAGAGTGGTTAGATTATGGCGGTAGCACCATCTCTCTCGCTCTCTCTACACTCCAAAATTGAGGAACATGCACTGTCATCAGCTGGTGATGAGTCGACCCTTGGAGTAATCGAAAAAAAAAAAATTCTTCTAAGGATGTATGGGCCTCTACGCAATGCTGTCGGTTTTCAACGCATAAGATTTCATTTTATTTTTACATCGAGATAGTCCAACGAATGGAGATCTCAAGACCCCTCACATTGATGAATTTTGCCCGATCTTTTTGCTTGATGAAAACTTTACCCTAGCAATCTGCTAGCTTTTAAAATTATTCTTACTTCGAATGCTTGCTGTGAAGAAGCTTCTGTTAAACTTATAATGGAGCACTCTCTCTCTCTTAAAAAAATTTAACTGAGAAATTTTCTGCCACAGAAAAAAATATGCAGGGAGGGAGCGCATTTTGAAATTTCATTGGGAGGGATGAAAGTTTCTGCTGAGCAAATGTTGATCAGTGAAACTTTCAAGTGAAAAACAGCTGATCGTGACATAGCAAAACAACAACAAAAACTTTAAATTTTGAGGTATTAAAAAGTGAAAAAAAACCAACAACTCTTTTGCTTTACAAGTTTTTACAAATTCTTATTCGACGGAAACTTTTTAATTTACTTTACGCTTCAAGCGATTTTTATATTTCTCTCTTTTACTGACAGTTCTTTGCACCTTTTGTCACTCAACTTGACAACAACTTAGTCAACCCCTAAGTAACTAAACGCGAATACCCCTATTGACAGTTGGGTTGCACTGACAATACTCAACGCACATGTGTCATCGACTGCCCAACCCATTGTGAGTGGGTTGCAACATGTCGCGTTTCGATATACAGTTCAGGCATTCAGCCAGCCGCACAGTCAATAGCAATATTATTACAACATTTTTTTATTTTCCATTTTGTGCTCTTCTTCTTCTTCTTTTCAAATTCTCACTTTTAACACAAGTGTGACACCTAAGTGAAACGACTCGCCTATCAGACAGGTACAAATATTGGGTGTGTTCGCAACAATTATCTGCTACATTTTGATATATGTCTATCTGTATGTGTGTATGTCTGTCTCTATGAATATTTTTTGTACATCTGCGAAATCTTATTCATGCCATTGTGTTTAATGTTATTATGCGTCCTGCTGCCTTTATTATAGACTTTTTATTGTTTATTGCTCGTAATGTTACAAATTTCACTTAAATACATGACTTCATGCTATGCTAGTCTATGCTATAGACTCTATGTGTAGGTATAATGTGTGACAAAAATCTTCATTTGTAGGTATGAGAAATATACTTTCGCACATCCAGAAAATTTCTATTGAAATCTTTGGCTTAAGTGTTTGTGGAGCTCAAAAATAAAAGATGAAGCTGCCGTAGGCTCAAACAAGATCTCCACAGTTTAGTGTGCTAATCCCGACTAACTAATACGTACTCGGCCTTAATATTCACGAGTATCTTTGGTCTAACAATATTGAAGCTGCCAGTTTCCTAGGAATCCAGCTGGAAGATATCGATAACAATGTTCGACATGAAACGTGCGGATTAGGCTATGTGACAAATCCTGTCCTTCTCGACATTGCCTGAACTAACTGCTTTATTATACTCTTTAGTGAAATTAGGAAGCCGAAGAGCGTGGTTGTTGTCGGAGCTGAAGTTTTGCATTCATTGATCATAGATTTCAAGTGGCGGCTTACCTCATGTGAGATTCCGCTTCTACTACTTATCTACGAAGAACAAAACCTCATAAGTTCAGTGAGTCTTTAAGCCGAGTATTTTCGAATAACTAGTAGCCCCACATAAACTATTACACTTCCCCCTGTGAACAAATTCCCCACACGATCTGGAGACATCAGCTCGTCCGTGCATTGCCCAAATTACACAAACATGGAAGTAAACAGCTCGATTGAGCATCGTCAACACACTCTACTCAGATGACTCATTTATTAAAAAAAAAAAAAAAAATTATTAAAAAAATTAGGCGTGTGGCACACACCCACGCCTAGCCTGCCACAAAGTACTTTCGTACGCATCAAACTAAATATTTGCTTGAGTCTTGACTCTGTAAACATATACTTGTACATGAACATATGTTAAGTACAATTGTATTTACATTCATTAATGCAAAACTAGTTTTGGCTAAATCACTTTTTTTACTGAAATCAGGCATGTACTCTAGTGGAGCAGGGAGCTATGTATTTGTTGGCACCAACAATATCATGATGAGTTGAAGGAAGTTTTTTGTTGCACTAACTATTTTGTTATAATCATAAGAAAATACATTTTTTTGGAATCCCATTTGCTAAATTGTTTTCGAATAGAATTTTTCAATTTTCGATCGAATGTGTTTTCGAAATAGTGAGTACCAAATTTCCTACAATCGAAAGGCGGTCGAACTAAATCCGAAGCGAATACAATGGAATTCGAACAACAAATGCGTTCTACTCGAACATTTCTTACAGAATACGAATCACCCGAAATCGAACAAAATTTTCTTTCGAATAGAGCTATGGCGTTAGCGCCCTAGCGAGTTTTATGCCATTCTCTCTTTACTAACTAGTTCTCTTCAACACACCTTTTATCGTGTTTGTAGCTCCGTTTGTTAGTTTTGCGGTGCACCTCTGCTTTAAAGCATCTGTCATTGTATGTTTTTGCTATAATGCTGAGAGTTGCATCAGCGGCATTGTCAGCATCAAGCATTGTTGACAGTTTTACAACAACTGCGTGTGTGTCCAGCTCCTACGCTGCATATGCTAATTGTACAATAAAGTGGGTGTTGCATGACAAATTTTACGCATGTCCCTCAAACGAAGAGCAAACGCAAAATTCTATAGAGTAGAATAAAAAAAAATGCATGGTAGCTGTAATAAATAAAAGCACAGAAAATTCGTTGGTTGAAAAACTTCTTAGTCACAATATCAGATTAATAATTTTTCAGATTGATAAATTTTCTAAAAATAAATGTTCAATAAGGCGTTTATTTTTATTTCAATCAGCTGTCTGTAACTCAATCATTTAGAGTACATTGTTAGCTCTCAGTCAATCGTTTACGCTTTTTCTCCACCCTTTGCATTGTTTTCTTTGTTAACTTTTGCCATGCTTTCACTTTTCAAATTTTTTCCATAAATTCTGCAAAAGCTTTTAATCGTGCAAATTTGCCTTTTTTCCATACAAAATTTGGCGTTTTCTATGCTCGTCTCAGATAAGCGTTAGCCAGACTGACAGCCAAAAGTCAAGTATGCCAGCCATACATACAAAACGCACACAGAGGACTCTCACTGATATCCACTCCTTTTTCGTCTCAATTGAGGATTAAAACATTGTGCCAGACAGTTGATATGATAATTAAATTTTTGAAATACCGTTTAAATCACGTTCTTTGTAAGTACCGTTATATTCGTGGCTGAAGTGTCTTTGCTGAAGATGAGACCAATTTTGGAAATGATTTTTTATAATGGATAGGAAAACTACTCATATGCATGACTTCATTTCATTATTTTTATTCTTAATTGGTCGTTATTGGGCTGATTGGCTAAGTGACTGATACTTGAAATATTGATGACTACTTTTGAAGTCAGTCAATTTAGTACCGTTTGGACTTAGCCGCATTTTCTAACATGTCAAGGGAAGACTGTCAAGGGAATACTGCTATGGGAGATCATCTGGAGTGATAAGAGATCCAGTTTTTTTTTTTTGTATGATGGGATAATGACTTGATCGCTTCCGGATTTGTTCCGTTTTATTTACAAAATATGTTCGCTTTCGGTAAAGTGTTTAAAATTAAGTTCGGCTTCGTTCCGGTTCCGGTTTCATATTTTAAATTTAGTTCGTTCTAAAATAGTTTCGATTTCACTTTGGTTTGGTAAGCAATATTAAGTTCAGTTTTGGTTTCGTTCCAGTTTCTGTCTTGCTTCAAATTATGTTCCGTTGTCATGTTCGGTTGGGTTCCAGTTCAACTTCGTTCAGTTTTCTATTTTAGGTTGGAAATTAAATTTGGTTTCCGCTTCTTTGCGGTCTCTATTTCGTGTACTAAACATAGTTCCTTCGGGTAATTTCGGTTTTTTTCTTTTTGCGTGAAAATATTAGTTTGGTTTCGTCACGGTTTCGATTTCGTGTTCTAAATGTAGTTCTTTCGAAATTAATTTATTTTCAATCAAAATTAAGTTTTGTTTTCAAGTTCCATTGTATTCCAGTTTCGACTTCTTTCCGTTTTATATTTTGGTTCTTTCGAAAGTAATTTCTTTTCATTCAAAATTAAGTGTTGTTCCAACTTTCGTTGTGTTCCAGTTTCGGCTTCGTTTCGCTTTCCAATTTGGTTCTCTGAGCATGAAGAAAATATTAAAAGGTTCGGTTGGGTTCCTAATTCTAATAAGAAGACAATTGAAGCTTTGAAAGAGGTATCTTTAGACATTTTGTGCTAGTTAATTCTGGATAAAATATTTTCTGATAGGGAAAAGCACGACCTAGTTTCAACCTACTTGTCTTTCTGTAATTTATTGCGTGAAAATCAGTTAGCTGGATTAAAAATGTCTGCAGTCTTTACATTTAAAAAAAAATTCTATAAGTTGTCCGAAAGTTATGACCTAAGGCTATTTAATTGCACAATGATAAATTGTATTTTCTTTTTTCCATATTTTTCGTTGTTTTTTTTATTTTTAAAAATATTTTCGTTTGAGTAAATCCCGTCAAGTATTCCAATTTGATACCAATTAGAAGCCCATTGCTTTGACCTAGATTTTTCTATTAAAAAAATTGGATTTTTTAAAATAAGAAAAAAAAAAACCAATCTAAATGTAAATTTAATAACAATTATAGACTTCATCACTTTTGTTGTTAAATGTTATAATGCCAAAATTTATTTTAAATTTAATGCCTCGACAAATCGTGACAAAAACCATTTAGAAAATAGGCAAACAATTTTAAGTGGATTGATGTAGGCACTAAGTTATTCGAAGTCTCAATGGTGTTTGGTTGGCTTCTAGTGATTATTTAAAAATTTATGCTTATAAATATGTAAATATGTATAAGTGAGTGCATATGTACATATATGTATATTATTTTTTTATTTATTATATCTCATTAGAGGTGATAGAAATTTTCGGTATTCAAATTTTAGCCAAAAACAATTATAAAGTCGTAAATATTGAGCTTTCCTTTTCTAGCATTTTAATTGCTCACGACTTATGTATAAGTGGGTTAATATTTTCCTTAAGTAGTTATCAACGTAATTTGTATGACTTTTGATTTTACAAAAAAAAAATATTTCAAAGTGTTTTTAGCAGCTTAGATTTGGTGACGTTTTTACTGACCGTTTACAATTGCTCGTATGGTTTCTTTTTTTTTTTTAATTACTCACTTGTTTGTTTTTAGTCCACAACTTTAATTAGCATAAATCATTTGAAGCCTAATTTCCTAACGCTTTTCACTTTTCTTACCACTCAAAAAAAATCTTATCGCCGCAAGTGATATAAAAAGGCTTCAAGAGGAAGTAATAAAATAGAAAAAAAAGGTTGAAAGAAGTTTTCTCACTCACTGGCCAATAACTGACTCTGTGTTTAATCAAATGAACTCTAGGCAGGGTTTTATTAATGGTTCCTCAAGTGATATACATATACATATATATACATACCCACACATTTACAGAGGCGTACATATATATTTTGTTGCCCTGGGAGGTGCAGCTGTTGTTACGAACAAATAAAAGATTTGAAAATATTTTTTTTTTTGGAAAAGTCAGGTTCTGTGATGTTCACATGGACCTTAAACATTATTTCTTGGAATCACTCAGTACAGCAATTTTTCATTTGGTGGTGCTTAATAATATTCGATCAGCATGAATTTAGACTAAGCCCAGAAAAGTCGGAAAACACCAACTAACCAGCGACACTGAGTCAAAGTGAAGTTCAGATTTCTTTCTGATTTTTAGAACTGTTCTGACTGCATTTTTAGTTTCACTGGCAATATTAAATTCGTTTTTTTACTAGTTTCCGTATTTTAGTGGTTTCGATCTATGTATTTTTAATTCAGCCTCAAAACTAACTTACTTAGGTTTCGGGTTTCTATTGGTGTCAGTTGGTGTCAGTTGGTCTTCCAGCTTGTTTCCAGCTTCGGTTACGTTCCAGTTTTGGTTTCGGGCTAAAAATTAAATATATATAATAAGTTCTGTTTCCTTTCAGCTGGAGTTTCGTGTTCAATCTTAAGTTCGGTTCCGTTTTGGTTTTGTTCCTCTTCGAAATTACTTTTCTTTTCGGTTTCGCTTACAAAAGGTTGTTCTATTGCCTTGTGGTTTCCGTGTCGTGTTCAAAACATAACTTACGGTGGCCTTCCTGTTTTGATTTTTTTTTTTTTTCAGTCTTGGACTAGTTCCGCTTTCGTAGTCAAAGTTAATTTCAATTTCGGTTTTGTAAAATTAATTTTGGTTCCATTATTATTGTTCAAAATTGTATTTGAATTCAGTTTAGGTATTTTTATGTTTCGTTCCGTTCTAGTTTCAGTTTCGCTTTGAAAATGAAATTTGAGTTACAAAAAAAGTTTGGTTCCGTTCCAGTTCGAGCTTGGTGGGGGGAATTATGTTCCGTTCTGTTTCAGTTTTAATTTCGTATTCAAAATTAATTTCGTCCCATTTTCGGTTTTGGTTCCCGTACTGGGTGGTTCCATTTTAGTGATCAAAATTAAATTAAGTTCCCAAAACTTCATTACAATAACTAGAGTCAAACATGTTATTTCTAGCACTTCGGTGTCAATTAGCCCCCCTATACAGCCCTTCTACTCTTATACATACATACCTACCTATGAAAAGAAAATCTGAAATCCGAAAGGGCATATGGACTCACAAAGTACGAGTACAGCTCTACAAACTTACATTCGAACTCAAACTCGCATACATATCTTCAAAATTAAAGCAATGCACAGGTCATTCAACGATTTTTCTCACAAAAACTATTCAAAATACTTATTGATGATAATGAGAATTCTAAAAGATAAAAGAAATGCATTCTCAATGGTATTTAGGTACCAAAGCGAACAAGAAATTCAACTCAAAAAGAATGTTCAAACTAAATAAAAAGCAAAATTAATTGTTATGCTTTGGTCAAAGAAGTCGTCAATTCCGTCAAATACTCACACACAAAAAAATAAATACGTTTGTAGAATTCTGAAGTTGAAGAAAAGTGAAACGAAAATTGAGTAGGAGGGCAAATGATGGCAAAGTAAAGAAAACAATTCACGCATGCGCGCAATTCCGTTTAGAATATCAAACCTGTTTGAACCAACGTATGTGAAGAGTATCATAAGAAAATCTTTGTATGTCTGTACCATGAAAGGGAGGATATGCTAGGTAATTGTACAAGTTATAAAAACGTTTGAAAATGCTTATAGGTAAATGATAATGATGATACCAAAACATAAACGAAAAGTCAGCTCAACCTTTGACACGACAATACAAAGTGGCGGCATGAAGATAGGAAAAGAGGAAAAGGCCAAAAAGGTATTGTCAAGGTAGGCAGGTAGACAGCTAAGATTAGGCAGCAAAGTACAATAATTGTGTACCTCGTATGTACATATGTATGTATGTGTAGTTGTTGTATTTAAGTAGCTGTTTACAGTCACTGTGGCAGGTGTGTTTTTGCTAATGCGACGGGAGAGTGCCTTGATGAAGTGAACACCATTTCTCCTGTGGGTAGGTATATTATTTTCCCTTTCTTTCCTTTACTGCTTTTTGGATACGAACTCGGAACGGAATCGCTTAGTTCTTTTTCTTTATTTTAAGATTTAAATGTCCATGACAGTTTCTTTGCCGTGTAACATACAAGAACAGTTGTAGAGGCTCAAGCCAGAAGACGAGGTTGTACCAGCTCAGAAACAATATTTTTCCTTTTGATACATACATACCTACATACATACATGATGGAACTTGGTTTATTCTGATTTAACTCATAAAGATATTAACTGGAAACAGGATCGGTTCCTCGGCGGTGGTTTTCGATTCAGTTACCCTTAACAGCCCCTTTGAACTGAAATTTGACTTCAGTTTCCCATTGTCCACATTAGGCCGTCCCGTTGTACTACTCAGAACTCAACAAATTTGAAACAGGCGCCGACATGCTTGATCAGGTTTATATGTGTGCTTACGTACATATGTATGAATGTATGTGCATGTGCGCATTAGGGTGGTACTTGGGTTGAAAAAAAAATTGAGTTCGACTAGAAAGTTTCAAAAAAATGTTGGCCCAAAATTAAAAAAAAAAAAATTTCTGACAATTGCAGGATATATGTATGTATGTACATATTTAGATATACCAAAGGTTCAATGCGAAACAAATTTAGTGGCAAAATTAATTTTTTTTTGATTTTAAAAAATTTTTAATTTAAAACTTTTTTACTAATTTTTCTTTAATACATACATACATACATATGTATGTACCTCTAACAGTCGGTTTCACAAAAAAAAATATTTGAGTGAAAAATAATTTTTTTACTAAAATTTTTTATGAAACCTGACAGCAATAAAAATTAGTTTGTGAAATTGGCCGTTAGTACTCTATTTTGGAATGTGCTAACGGGGTTTCCGAAATATTGTAAATAAACTACTATTGAATTTCGCAAACAAGAAAAAATTATACACCCTACTGTAATTAGGATTGATGTTTCACAACATTTGTTGCGTAAAATAATGCATCAGCCACAAAGTTTATAACAACAAAAACTGAAAACAAGTGTGTAAACACAAAAATGAAAAGCCAATGCGAAAAGAAAGTAAGCAAATAACAAACACAATAGAATCCACCACATGCGCGTTCCATACCCAATACGTACACAAGCAAACAAATTAGAAATTGAGTGCCTCAGCAAAGATGCAACAAGCGTTTTCAACAACAACAAATCGAAAAACACAAAAGATCAGTGTTGCCAGAAATTTTTAGAGCTTATAGCTAAATTGAAACAAAAAAATAGCTAAAAATAGCTACAAAAAAAATTTCATAGCCAAAAAAAATAGCTAAAATTTTTTTCTTTAAAAATAGCTAAATGAGCTTTTATTTCACATGAAATTAAACCACATATGTATGTCTGTAGTTACTAAATTATTATAAAGCAAAAAATAATAATAATAAAAATAATAACAATTCAGTCATTGAAAATATATGTACTTTTTAAGTACATAAATTAAATTATAATAGTAACATAAATTATAATCACGAATAGTTGATATACATACATCACTCAAGTTTTATTCAAAAATGAAGTTAAATCACAGCTGTGCAGAGTTCAAAAATAAAGTCATTGTCTTCGTTTAATTCACATGTTTAATCGTATATATTTACTAGGTATACCAAAGTTATGACAACATTTTCCAGGTCTTTTAAGACCGTATCTTATAGTTAGTAAAGAGTTTAACATCAAAATCTCCATTCTATTCCTTTGCTAGGTTTTTATTAAATTCAATACAGAAAAACTTCGTTCTATTTCCGCATTACTAAGCGGTATTATTAGCAAATTAAATACAAACTGTTGTAATTGCTCAAACGGATTTTCATTAATGGCATTTCCCAAACTCCCTTACCTCTATCCAAAACTTAACTTTAGAAGGGGTCTCTTGCCATGGATATGAATAGAGTTTTTTCCATTCCATTTCTATAACAGTAATTTTTTCTGCCTTAAAAGTATCAAATATTTTGGGCTTCACCACATTTAAAGCATTTTTTATAGCAAAAAGCTCAATATTTTTTAAAGATTGAATATTTTGTGGTAGGCGTTGACGTAGCTGCTCAATTAACTTGATAATAAAAGTCTGACAAAATTTCTACTATCTATCAACTTTTGAACAGTTTGATAAACATAAGGCAGAGTGCACACGGTCGATATTTATATTCTAAAAAGTTCTGTGAAAATAATTTGGCAAATAACAAAAATGTTTTAGCTAAAATAGCTAACTCGATTTAAAAAAAAGCTAAAAAAATAGCTAAGAGCTAAACCCGAATTTCTATAGCTAAACGTCGAAATAAATAGCTAAATCTAGCTACAAAATAGCTAAAATGGCAACACTGCAAAAGATACAAATACAGTCCACAATCTACCAAAACCATAGAAACAAATTGACCAACGAAACAACTACCAAATGTGGATTGTATCCGACAGATACGCCAACGAAATGTATCGCTGCGCTTCGTATTTGTGTTTGCGCTGCTTGCCTACGCCATCGGCTGGTTTGCTTGCCTGCTGCTTTGGATGCAGTTTCCGATGAATGCTCGATTCAGTTGCTAAACGTTTGCCGGCCTTTTTGGATGTCGAATTTTCTAATGTAACGGTGCGTACGGTTGCGCTCGTTCTCAACTCGTCGTTACGTGCGGTCGCTTGATTATTCTTGACTACCTGGATTTGATTGTTGTTGAATAGTGAAAGAAAAGTGTTTTTAAGGGTCGCTAAAAGAAAAGCGGAAATTAAGCATGAATGTTTGACGCATTCTAATAGATAGATGCGTAATTGTGTGTGTGAAAGATTTTAATAAAAACAACAATTTATAATGGATATTTAACGCGTTGTACGGATACTTTTCGTAGAAGTGAAAATTTTTGAACAAAAAAAAAAAAAAGTGGTGCGTGAAAAATTTATTGTGTAAGTAAGAAATAATTGCTATGGTATGGTGCTAAGAATAATTTTGAAGAACGATCAAATCTTTTTTGAGTGTAGTTAATTAATGGGAAACTATGAACGCAGTTTTGAAGTGATTTAAGATAGTACGGCCTATTAAACTAAAATTGGATTAGTAAAAAATTTATAAAATATGTTCAGAGAAATTTTTAAAATACTTCAAATAAACAAAGAAAAAATATAAATTATTTTTTAGAAACAAAGTTGAGAAGTGCCAGTGAAAAAATTAAATACTCTGATACTAGAATAATAAGGGTAAAGCTGATTTGATCGCAGAAATATTTCCAATCGACACCCTACTCTGGTAGAAATTGAAGAGGGACTTTAATTTGTCTCAGTCGAGTTTGACTCACTTGGTGTTCGATATTGTCCCGAATCGACTAAGCGAGTTGATTCTTGACATGGATTCAAAATAACAGTCGGATGTAGTAAGAATCTAGACATTATCCCAAGAGAACTAAGGAACTTAAGCAAAAAATGCCTGATTCCTGACTTTCACAATCTTTATCAACAAGTTATAATGCCAAAAAAGAATGCTCAATACCAGTTTGAGTTAGATGGCAGCAGCAGGAGCACTTATAGGCCAGTGTCAGATGGTCCGTTATAATACCGTTGCTTCTCCCCTGTTAACAATTTGAAGACCTGATTGGTATAGACCATCAATTCCTTGGCATTATAATCCGCACTTTTTCGTGGGTTGTCCAGTAAGGGAATTCCCAGGCAACTGAGGTGTTCCACTGTTTCTTCCACTTCTTCGTCTTTGCATCGACGATGAGATTCATCTAGCCTATCTGCGTGCCTCCTAATAAGGCACCAAGTTGTTGCCTATTCCGATTTATTTAGAAATTTCAGAGCGCTCTTTTATTCTTGACTTCAGAAAATTATTTCGATATACATAAATACAAATATAATCAGAAAAATAAGCTAAAAAATTGGAAAAGTTTCAGTTAATTAACTAACATAATTCAAAACTTATTATGAAAATTAAAAAACAAAAACAATTTTATCAATTTTAAATTTGATTTTTTAAATTTGAAAATACTGCTCTAGTTACCTGCTTATGTGGTTATAGTTTGAATTTAGTTTACAACAACAAATTGAAATTAGGAAAGTAACTTTAAATCCCTTAAATTTGATCTAATATAATATATGTATTTAATTTCATTTCCAAAATATTTATTTTAGATTCTCCAATTATCAATGTGCAAACAAAATGTTTAAATAGAAAAATTAATTTAAAATATTATAAAAATGGTATAAATTTTCGGCGCGATAAACAGATAATAAAATGGCAAATACCAACTAAAAATTTATGAAAAATATACATAAACACACAAAACCAACAACAATAAAAAAATACAAGCAAAATTAAAATTAATGCAACTATAGTTGCGTACCTAGTGGCACAATGGTTTTCAAATCACATTTACAAAAACAAATAAACAAAAACAAGTCTGTGAAATAGTAAACCCCGGTATTCTCAGTAAAAGCAAAGTGAGAACATATAAATTGCAAATAAATAATAATTGACAAAGAACAAGTGTTTTATAAAGCTAGTGACTGGTGCAAAAAAAATAAAAAAAATTAAAAATAATAAAAATTGGTAACAAAAGTAAATTTGATAAAAAAAAAACAAGTAAATTATTTTGCAAAAAAAAAAATTTCTTGGAAAAAAAAAATTCTTGGAAAAAAAATATTTTGAAAAAAGAAATTGTTTTCAAAAAATCCAAATTCCAAAATAAATCAAAACAAAAGGAAAACAGTTTAAAATTTAAAACAACAATCAACTCATATTAATTTGTTTTAAAAAAAATCATTTCATAAAATGCAACCAAACGCCGCCGGCAGTACGCATTTGGTTGTTGATGGCATGTGGAAACGCATGAGGCAGCACCGGTGGCAGCCAACTGTCGCCAGTGCAACGCAGCTAAAAATAAAGCCAAATGCTGCATCATTGCTGTTGCGTGGCGGATTGCTGTTGTTGGTGCTACTAATGCTTGACGATTGCGGATTAACTGGATTTCAGCATGTTGCAGCGCTTAAGGGTAAGTTTTTCCAACAAAAAAAAAAAAAAAACCAAACCAAAAAAGTATTAGAAAATAATACAAAAATATAGAAGTAAGCAAAAGAAAACAAGAAAATTAAAATGAAAAATTGTACTACAGACAAGAGATGAGCGCTGATGAAACTACTCAAACTCGATCCCGACTGGAGGGATAACGTTTCGAAAGATATTATTTTTTTATATTAGAACCTCTGTTTATGTTACTTGCAAATTTTTAACAGCAACTTGTTTCCCAAAAATTGCGATATTCATTAATTTGGAGTTCACTAAGAACCTTTAACGATTCCCTTTGGATGTCAAAAAATATTAGTGACTCAACTGAAATAATTAAAGCGAATCCCAATACCGCCCATTTAATGTCAATACCACAATTCTCATTCCCATCGCTTGCTCACTACGCCAACTGGCTGCTGCTGTGGCACGCTCTCTTCGACTATTCTCCATGCAATCGCGCCACACTCTAAATTGTCGCAACTCATTTTGTTGCTGGCGGGTAGGCGTGGCAGATGTCTTCAACTAATATAACCGCCAGATTTGTTTTTCTAAAGATTTACGTCTAATTTTGTTCATTTCTGCTGTTTCCTGTGTTGTTTTGTTGTTTTTGGTGTGCGCTATCAGTCAGCTTTTCAAAAATAAATATGTAATTGTCTACGACTTTGTTGCATATCCCCAAGATATAGATATGTATGTGCATCTTTCTTTGTTATTTATAGTTGACATAGACGTTCATATGTCTCCGCTAGACTTAGTTTTTATATCTTGTGTATTTATTTTATGTCCAATCGCATGTCAATAGCTCATCATTTGTTGCCGGCTTAATGGCGACATTGCACTCAATCAGCGGTACTTGTGCTATTTGTTGCTGGAAATCACTGTTTTTGTTATTATTATAAAAGCCAACTTTTCAAAGATTTTCTTTGCCTAACTCTGGTGGCTTCATTTTTGTAAAAGCTTTCGATTGCTAAGCTGAAGCTTATTAACAACTCAATTTGCTCAATCGGTGCCTAATTCTTGTAATAGTTTTTTTTTTTGTTATTGTTCTTCTTCTAGCTGTTTTAAGGTTCCCAGAGTGTTTTCGTTTCATAATTTTTTGTAATAGCAGGCTCATTTCCGTAGTGTTTGATTAGTACCAGAATGGAAATTCGACCGGCGTTTAGACTCGCCCATGTGGAAAGCTTTTGTAGTGACAGTGCTTGAATCCCTATTAGTCTTTGAGATAATAGTATATTAAATATGCTAGTTAAATAAAAGGAGAAAATTAATTCATTGCTCAGGTTGGACAATGTCAATGAAAAAAGTACTCCTCACAAAACTCTTTAAGTTTATCGCCATTCTAGTTTTTGCTCTGCTGAAGGCCCTTCGGTCTACGTCTTATTTTTTTTTTTTTTGGTATGGCATACAATTTTTCTTTTTGCTATTTTAGTTGTTATTCTTTATTACCTAGCAATTTATGGTTGTCACTCATTTTCTGGTAAATATTTTAGTTTTTTTGTTGTTGCAATGGTTTTTTCGTTGTTGAAATTGCTATCGCTACCGTGTTGTTATTGTCTTATTGTTTTACTGTAATTATTTGTTTCACTGTCATTTTATTGTTGCTGTTAATTGTATGTTTTCTCCTTTTTTTTTTTTTTTGTAAGTCATTTTTTTTTTTGTTTATTATATGTATATATTTCTTTAATATTTTCCTTTTTTTAAATTGATTATGCTGCCACGTATTTATGTAGATCGGAGATCTTGCGTTATCCTGAGAATGGAGTTTTTGTGGTTTGCTTTTTCCTTTTTACTGTACTTATAGCTATTTTCTCATGACTGGTGCTAGGGAACGAGTTAAGAAACACTGGAACAAGAGATTGTTTGTGATCAAAAAGTGATCTTATTATTATCGTGTTATATTCAAATGTGGATACCAAATGCAGTCGTTCTTCAATTATTCAAATTGTCTCCAAAATTAAACTAATCTATTATCTGATTTCACCATCACAATTCCTTTAACGTTATAGATGACCCATCGCGTAAGTTCCAGTTTCAAATTTCGGTACAGCTAACCTAAAAAGATGCCGTGCTAAAAACAAAAAAGACGAACAAAAAAATAAATAAAAAATTTCAGCAAAATATATAAAATATACCGACAGTAATAACAACCAAACTTAATAAAAGTTTCTAACTAATTAAATTTTTACCGCTACGCGAATAAGGTAAATATACTTCGTAAGCTAGGCGCAATTGAATATCGAAATTGATAATATAGACAAATATTTTTGCACATCAGATTACTTTTCAGGAAGAATCAATATTTCTGTTTACATAAATAAAGAAATTAAAATAATTTGAAAATAATGCCAAAAACAACTAAATTTGTTTAGGGCTAAGCAATTATAGATACCGATACATACAACAAAATTGAATTCCATATGCGAACGGCATACAAAAAATTATGCACTTCAAATTTTGCAATTATTTACAAGTGTACATTAGACTGGGAATTAAAATAATTTTTTTTTTAACTATACTGATATTAATGCTCAGAGTGAAGAAAAAACTCTCAGACCTTAATATTCATTTTAAGATGTCTATCATTGTTATTTTTAATTGTTTAAAATTACTGTTATTATTACCAAGCCTGCCAGAGAGTTGAGCTAAGCCATTTCAATTTCTTTTAAAATATGTTTTTATAATTTTTCGAAATTGATTTATTTGTTTCTGAAAAACTTTAAAGTGAGCATGTGAAATCAAAAAACCATATTAATGTTTAAAGTTACATTTCTCGAGAACGGTCTACCAAAAAAAAAAAAATTTATTTCAAAGGCTTATGGTGAGAATTCGATCACATAAAAAATGGGCAATATTTTTTTGCTCATTCTGTAAAATACTATCAATCGAATTTTTGAAAAAAAAAAAATTTTTTTTGGCACAGTCTAATGTACCTATAAGCACCTTACACATGTTTATATGTATGTATGTACAATGCGATTTTGTTTGCCGACGAATTGCAGTCTAAAACAATTTGTTTTGCGCAAATTGCTTTCTCAGATTCACATTGAAGATTAGTTGTACTACAAGTAAGGTATGTTTGTTGTAGGTATGAAAAGTGCATGACGCACATACAAACAAACATAGAAACAAACAAACATCTAAGGTTGTGTTGGCAAATAAAAAGAAAATTCAAGAAAATTGCCTCGGCAAAAAATGACCTACTTTCAGGCGTAATTTGGCGTGCATACGAGCTTTTATGATGAGATATGCCAGCAAGCAGTTGCACCAGCGGCAAAAACAAAAAAAAAAAGTTAGCAAAAAAACAAAAACAATATAAGGAAAATGTATTAAATTTGGCGCTGCAACAGGAAAGTAAAAAATTTAAAGTTGGGGAAAATTCGCAGAAGTGCCACAGACAGACAGACATACTTTTGGTTCAAATAGATAGCCAACTAGAATTTGTTTTTGTGTATGCAGCAAAATAATCTACTACATGTTAGCTTAGCAAAGCAACTATAACAACAACAGCAACAAAGAAATAGCTATAACAAACCTCTTTGTGTGTTATGCTGACCTGCGAATTACAACAGAAAACAAAAAAAAAAAATTCTATGAGCAACTTTTCCATGTTACACGACCCACACGCCGACAGCCTTGAGCGGACGTGAAGGTGTTTGGGCGTGCATTTGTATTTTATAGCCAGTTGCGTAAGTGGTTGATGAGTTTTTTTGAGAATTTTTCACTATACTGAGTACGATAGCTATGCTCGCGATTAAAAGTTTACGTTCTATGACATGAGAAGAGATAAACCAAAAATAGCACCTTCAAGCTTTTTCCAGTTCTAACTTTGAAAACTTCCATTTTTATGGGCGGTGCCATGCCTACCTTTCCTACATCCCACATTTTTCTTGAGAGTGGTTGGAGATCATCCAAAAATAGCTGCTTCCAGAGTTTAACAGTTCTGACATAAATTTTTCCCTAGACATAAATTTGTTTTAAAAAATTTAATTTTTATGGGCGGTGCCACGCCTACTTTTCCTATATCCCACATTTTCCTTGATTTGTTAGAGATCATCCAAAAATAACTGCTTCCCAAATTTTATTGTTAAACACTTTACATTGTAAATTAAATTTGTTTGAGAGATGCCACGCCCCTTTTTCAATTATCATGCATTTTTACGACTACCCTATATGTTCAAATAAAAAGTATTTATTTTTTATTTAATTAATTTTTATAAAATTAATTTAATTTGAATAATCTTTTAATTGAATTAGTGGCCGCCCTAGTGTGGCGGTAGTGTTGCTGGCCTACCACAACAAGGTGCAAGATTCAAGTCCTGGGAAATGCAAAATCAAAATTGTTTTTGTTTTTTTTTTTTTCAAAATGGCAAATGGTATTTCTACCATGAAAGACTCATCTGCAAAAATCCTCCTTAAGCTCACTGCGCAGCTGGGTATAAAAAGTCCGATTTCACCATACAAAAATTCTTTCATATTTCTGTTTTTCTTTCTTTCTCTTTGTTTGGTTTGAGGCGCATGAAGGTGGCAATTTCTAAGCCGTTTCTATTTTTCATAACTTTAAACTTATTTCTGCTAGCGCGCCCCAGTTAAGTTACACACCGCCGCAAACGCCACTTCCATGTAACTCATCAAAAAACGGTCTCCCGAGGCCGACAACGCTTGTACGCGCACTCGAGCTATTTGTTGCTTTGTTGTTTAAAGTAAAACTATACCATGCTTAGTGGCAACTACCTACTTACTTGCCACGCCACTTTGCTTGTAATAGTTTGTATGAATTGCTTGTTGCATTTATTGCAGTTAAAAATTGCAAACGCGCATTTGGAGCAAGGAAGAGGTACAACAACAAGAATTTTTTTTTTTTTTTTTTTGTTCATAAAAAAGTGTAACACAGCGTGTGGCAAGTAGTAAGCGAGTAGTGACGCGCTGCCTGGCGCACACAACTAACGACAAATGGTCCCACGGGTGACATTACCCTTTTTTTGTTGCTTTTTTTTTTGTTACGCTGCCGTAACAAGGACACACACAAGGCGTTGTAAGTTAGCTGCTATTGCGTGGTTGTTTGTTGTCATGCTGCCAACAGTTGTTGCCACTCGCGTTGTAATCTAGAGTTTTCCCTCGTGACGCCAAAGCAAGGACGAAAACGCGCCCCTACGCTGTTGCACTGTGATACGAGTATATGTCGTGGCATTGGAGTGTAGCCAACGCGTTGCTGTGCGTATGAACAAGAAGGGCGTTTGGGCGAGGGGGCGCTGTATGTCTCAAACATGCGTGTCGTTTAGTGCTAGATAATTTTTATTATTGCCCAGCGCGTACAGGGATTTAATAGTTTTTTTGCCTTTTTTTCTTACTAAACTACAAGCATAGCGCACTTGCTATCTGCAAACGCGCTAAAGCACAACGAAAGGGTGGTGGTGAGGTGTGAGTTTGAAAGTAAACCCTGTAGGAAATTAAAACTGATTACCAAGTAGTTAATGCTTCAAAAAAGGCTTTCATAACTCAATATCCTTGTCTCTCTCTTATACTAAAAATGTGGGTATCAATCAGTCTAAGTCAGGGATCGATTATAATGTTTTTTATTTTGGTTTATAAAAGTTCGCGGTTACATAATGTCGCTAAAGAAAATTATGAGCTTTTCGATCTTCCCAGCAGTTTCAGGATCAAAGTCGTAGTCACAACAAATTTTTCTGATTTTTTTGTTCTAAGAAAACATTTGTCTTGCTTTAACTTGAAACTATTGAGAGTATTGGGGAAGTGATAGATTGAGCTGCTAGTCCGATTGCAGTCAGCACAATTTTCTTTTAAAACTTCGAAACCTTTCATATGGCAGCAAACTTCTCTAAATCGCTTTCAACCTACTCCAATTTTTGTAATCCCAAAACAGTCAATCTACTAAGCCGATTTCTTCAATTCAAACTTTAAACCAAGATATTCGTGTAGCAGAAGGATATAGAGTCATTTTTAAGTATTTAATATTTGTGATTGGAGAACAGCAGGAAACCACATTTTACACTGCTCTCAATTTATGTGCAGTAAAAGCAGAATATCTACGGTTTGTTAAAAATCTTAGAAAACAGTGGAAAGAAACTAAAAATGGAAAATTGTGAGGAAAAGAGTAGCGATAAAAAAATTTTTGCAGAAGAAGAGTTAGTGCGAGTATTAAAATTGTCCATTTCCTACAGGGTATTGCGCATGTATGTATGTATGTGTGTAGGACTACGTGAAAGTGTTTGCATGGAAAATTATGTGCGATTTATTGGATTGCGTGTCACACTTGGCGCACGTCAACGCCTGTTAAGAATTGAACGAACGAGCGACAGAAGGCGAGCGTGATGACCAACAACAAACAGCAACAATAAGAGGAACACGAAAAACAACAACAACAAATAGCAATAGCAGCAGCAGCACTCAACCAAAACTAAAGGCGATCACGTGCGATAGAAGCGTTTAAACAAACATTGAAGCAATATCGCAAACAGCTGAAATAGCTAAAGCAACAAAACAACAACAACAAAAACAATAATAAACAAAAAATATAGTAAATGTTGTCCACTGGCAACACATTTAACGCTCAGCGCAAGCATGTTCTTGCAAGCAAATGACAACAATCTGTTGAGAAATGTGAGTAAGCAAAACAAAAACAACAACAAGTTGAAGCTGCAGCAACAACAACAACAACATTGTCACGCTCATCATACTACATAAAACGCCATTACGTTGTTGTTGTTGTTAAGTATATCGGGTTCTTCTATCTAACAGCAACAACAATTTGACATTGCGTGCACGCCACTGCTGCCACCCAATCTCTGGCAAGGAGATGTTCTTAAAGTTCTTTGCTTTTGGTTACTGTACAAATTTTGATTTTGTTTTCTGAAAAAAAAAAAAAAAAATTGTTCATATTTTTTTGTTTTTGTAATACATTTTACTGGCTGCTGAGTGTTTTTCGCAATTGCATGCATTGTTGTTGCACACGCTGTTCATTTAACCCCGTGTCGCTAGTGCGGTCGCCGATGTCTTATCATATTTTTTTGTAAATAAAAAGCCATTTAATAAGCGTTTAACTGGCGATTACTACAAAACACGCACTCTTTGGGGATTTAGGAAATTGAAAACATCTTGCACGCACACATACATACAAGGAGTTGAGCCATTGGTGCAAGTAAAAAGTTATGCTGGCTGCATGGTCGTGTACGCTTCTTATTTCCAGTAATTAAAATTGTTTTCTGCGAATTGTCAAGAGAATTTCAGTTAAGCAGATTGTGTAGGCTTCAGAAGAAATGTCCATAAATGGCCCAATAACGACGCCTTGCTTTATTGAATATTTTAACTTTTGTTTGCCAGTCGGGTATTCTTTATTTTGTTCGTAGAGTATGAGAGTTAAATATCTTAGGTGCGGTTGTCGTCAATCGGTTCAGCGGTAATTATCATCCAAATACGGATTTACTGGCGTTGTACGCCTTAGATGGCGCTTTGATTGGCGAAATGTAGGGGCTTACGAAGTAGGCGTTCATGGTCTTATAAAAAAATATGAATATTTAGTCGCTATTTAAACTAATTTATTCTTTTTATTTTTTTTCTTTATTTTAATTTTGTTTTTTTTTTGTTTTTGTTTTATTTTACTCTATTTAATTTAATTAATTTTATTTTATTTTGCTTTTATTTTATTTTATTTTATTTTATTTCATTGTATTTTATTTTATTTAATTTAATTTTATTTTATTTTATTTTATTTTATTTTATTTTATTTTATTTTATTTTATTTCGCGATCCTCCTGCTGATCATAGTTTGAGTACTGAAGCTACATACATGCAAACCCTATCACATCAATGGATGAATACTAAGATCCAATTATACCAGCTAAATCAAATAGTTTTTGGTTTAGCTGAAATGAATGGATTAATTTCTCGCTTGAATGCATATAACCGGCGGGTTTTCGCTATGTGTGGAGTGGGCTTTATTGCACACTTTATTTAATTACTCTACAGTTAAATGCATTGGGTTTGCATTAGAGTGCTTTAAGTTGGAAAAAAGTGAGGCATAATTGTAGATTGTTAGTACTTTGCAAAAGTAAATGCATTCACACATCAAAACCGCAGTAAAAAAGAAATACAAGTGTTAAAAAATACGCAATAAAAGAAACTAAAATTAAATTTTAATCAAAAACACTATGGGAACAACGCCAATGTCAGGCTTGAAGATTAAGCTTCCTGTTTTACAACCTTTCAATTTTAATTTCTTATGCCATCTTGCGGTTTTGTTAAAAGTTACAAGTTCTTGAGCTTGCCGAGTAGCGTAGACAGTGTGGCAGTGGGATGATAAAATAAAATAAAATAAAATAAAATAAAATAAAATACAATAAAATAAAATAAAATAAAATAAAATAAAATAAAATAAAATAAAATAAAATAAAATAAAATAAAATAAAATAAAATAAAATAAAATAAAATAAAATAAAATAAAATAAAATGAAATAAAATAAAATAAAATAAAATAAAATTAAATTAAATTAAATTAAATTAAATTAAATTAAATAAAATTAAATAAAATAAAATAAAATAAAATAAAATAAAATAAAATAAAATAAAATAAAATAAAATAAAATAAAATAAAATAAAATGAAATGAAATGAAATGAAATGAAATGAAATAAAATAAAATTAAAAAAATAAAAATAAAAAAAAATATAAAAAAATAAAAATAAAATTATAAAATAAAATAAAATAATGAATAAATCGGGATAATAATAATGGACCCATACAAATCATAATAATGCCGATATTGCTTTAGAAAATTTAGCAACCAATCGATTAATAAAATAAAAAAAAATATTTTTCTTTAGATTTTATATAACTTCACGCCACTGTACAATCACACGCCACAACTCACCTGTCCAAGTCACAACAACAACAACAAATTTTAATTGCTTTTCCACGGTGGCCGCATAACACGGAAGGCCAATAAATTTCTGTTACCTCAACTGGCAATTCGTGGCTGTTACTATTGTTTTTGCTGTTGTGCTATTTGGTTACTGCAACAACAACAATAGCAACAACTTTAATTCACAGCATGACAAGCGCATCTAGACACAAAAATTATTATTGACGTCTCTATGTAAATAAAATAAAGTATTGCTGCTGGCAATAGCAAGTGCATGGGACTCTATAGGAAGATATGTATGTATGCATGTATGTATGTAGGTAGACGGTCACAACAACGACAACAAAAATAAAACGAGGATAAAAATATAAATTAAAATTAAAAAAAATTTACCGCTAAAGTCCAGTCGATTTGTTGCAGTAACAGACATATAAAAAAGCACCTAAGCACTTTCGTGGAAAGAAATTATACGAAGTTCAGTACGAGCGAGCAAGTGCATATGCAAATGTCAGTCTGCCAAGAGCGTTGTTGCATGGTCATCAATTGCTGCTGTTGTGGCGTTGCGAAAAAAGCGTGGCAAATATGTGGTAAAAAACGGGAATGCTTAGCAATGGAAGTACAGTGTTGTGCAATATAAAAGCTTAATTGATAATAAGGTGGCTTGACAAATTTATTTATTTTTTTCGCTTAACATGGGTTGAGGGTATGTGATTTACAAGAAAAGAAAAAAGAAAAACACGTAAAATTTCAACAAAACCAATTACAATATGAGTTGCCACCTACAGCCAACTTATTTCATTTTGGACATTATGCAGTTAATTTGAAAACGAGTTGACCCATTTTTATTAACTTTTCCTCAAAATGAATATGTTACATGCCAAACCCTCCTTTTTTAGCGCTACCACTAAACGGTTTTTACAGCGTTGCCACCTATTTTAAATTTTTAAAAATTAAATGAGATATGCTAATATGGGTATCAAGCGATAGGTACTTCCATCTCAGGTAGGGTTACCATATACTGTACCCAGTCAGTTATCGCATTACAATTAAATTTTTGTAAATAGGTTGTATGCTTTGTTCGATAGTTTTTAAATTATATTTAAAAAACATCAAACAAGATATGCCAATGATGATATCAGCCTAATCGAATTTTGCTAGAAAGATACTTCAAAGAGGGTTGCCACCTAATTCCAAAATATTTATTTATATCCACCACTTTCTTGAAAACTAATTGATCGCAATAGTTCATACACAGGGTTGCTGAAAATACTTCATACGGTCATACAAAAATTAATTTGAATTTTTTTTTTAAATTTTTAATTTTACAAAACTTTAAAATTTTTGAAATCAAAAAAATTTAAGTTCGCCAATAAATGTTATCTACACTTTTTTCAGAGAGATAATTTTTTTGATTATTTTTCAAAAATTGGATTTTTTGAATTCCGCGAAAATTTTTTTTTTTTCAATTTTTTTTTATCTTTGTTGGCAAGTTAAGTTAGTTAGACTAAAAATTAGTACATTTTGATCACTGGTTTCAAAAACTATTATTAGCAGCTCGACTTTTCTTGTGTTGCTATTGTGCTGCACACCACTGCTACTCGCATAACCTGTGCCACATGGAAAAATTATAAAAATTTGTTCGCACCAACTACTAAGACTCGTCCGCCTAAACTAACCTTGGTTAGCTGACACTCGTTGCTTAGGCGTCAATGATCATTACTTTTCATGCTGCTGCTGCTGTGCTAGATAACCGTTCATAGTCTGGCAGTCATCAGTCTGAGAAAACATTCAACGTTCACGCGCGTATTTACTTAGCCAACTTCGTAGCCACTCGCCGCTGAACGCTTTAAGCAAACCTCATCGCTATGAAATCCGCTTCTCATCGGCGTCAAATTTCACCGCCCACTTTTGTCCTGCTTCAGCCACACTGAACGTTCGTCCGCTACACCTCACATTCATATGAATTTATGCATATGCATGTATGAACATGTCCGCCTAAGTGCGTAGATGCAAAACATTTCCGTGTTGCATGCCACACTTTTCGTGCGCATTTCAAAACGTTTGTTTTTTGTACGGCCGAGTGTTTTCTAAGTTTTTACTGCCTTTTGTTGTTGTTTTTTTTTTTGGTTTCTCCGCTTGGTTGTTTCATTACAAAACTGCTCGCAACTTGACCTGTGTAGCAGTCATCAAGCGAAATTTGAATTTCAATGATAACCATCTAAGTATGTAAGTGGCGAGGTGCGGTTGCACTTGGATGTATGGGAGTGAGTGCATATCTTAGTCTTATGGTAAACAGCTTTTAGGCAGCATAAACTAATCTGCATATCAAGATTTCACTGCGGTTACCACTCTAGACCATTTCTTGTACAAGGGGTTAAATGAAAGCTTTTGGAAGTTTAAGATTTAATTTAAAGTTTTTTTTTTTTAATTTTTTGAAATGTTTCCTCGAGAGGTTATTATTTGAAAATTTTGATGAGGCACCCCTAAAAAATTTTTTTTATTTTATTGAGCCTACTTAACTTTTAGTTTTCGTTCAAACAGAACTAAACTAATTTGCTGTAATTTCGAAAGTATTAATTTGTATATGTTATAGTTGATGTTCGATTCTGGAGTTGCATCTGTTAATGTATCCATATAGAAGTTGGGTTCAGTATGAGTATTGTCTTTCTCGGCAGTTCGAGATCATCTCCGTCAACAGGCTTCGCAATCGGTAAATTACTCACTTTTATATATTCGTAATTGTCATCATCATCATTAACCTAAGGGCCGAACCCTTTTCATCTTCATCCAAATAATTACCATCATTAGAAATGTTGTTTTTGTTTCTCCCACATTTTTCACATTTCCTTTTTCCTAAGTTTTACTTCACTTCTGTCTTCGGCATCTGCATTCTCTTGTCTATTTTTGTATCGATTTCTGGAGACTTTTTGTATCTTCATTCTGTATCTTCATTTCTCTTGACTCTATTTCCAGTTCTTCTCTGTTTCTTTCCCTTTCTGTATCTTGTTCGCTATTTTAATCTATATTTCTAATCTTTTCGGTACCTTTACCTTTACTATTATCTCGATTTCTTGCTCTATCTGCATATTTACATCTATCTCTATCTCTATTTGCATCGCTATTTCCATCCATATCTCTAACTCTACCTTTATCACTATCTCTATCTCCATCTACATATATCTTCATAGCAATATCCGTCTCTGTCTTAATATCAAATTCTACCCCTTTCCCTGCCTCCATATTCACTTCATTCATTTATATATCTATCTCTATCTGTATCTCAGTATTAACATATTTTTCTATCTCTATTTACATCTTTATCTCTATCCCTCTTTCTATTGCTTCACTTTCTTTATCTTATCTCTATCTTTATCTTTATCTAGATCGCTATTGCTATCACTTTCTCTTAGCTATCTCTATCTCTTTTATGCTTAATGAACATCTGAAATTCGCTGCAAACTTCATAAGCGAAAAAGCTTTCAAACTTAATCACTTTTTATGTTCCAGTACACCCCGCTTTTCGAAGTGGGTACAAACCTTAGATAAAACAAATCGGAAGAGAATTTCAGCCTTAGACCCGCGCAGCTATACGAGTATTCGCATCAAATAACTAATTTTTATTATTTTTATAAAAAGTTCCCAATGAGACGACGAGATAACTTTCTTCCTTTATGGTCTGCTGTAATCTTAACATATCAAATTTCATATTTGCAAATATTTTAACAAACTTTTAAAAACATAACATCTCAAAAGGTGTACTTCAGAGTAAACAAGCACAAGTACTCCAGCACAATCAGACTAAACGATTTGCGAAAACCATAAAAGTAAATATCTATCCGCTCGACTTTAATGATTACAAAAAACCTTCGCAAAAGTTGTGGTCTGCTTATCGCTGTCGTGCATGCAATCATATACTTATGTATGTATGTGTGTAGTTAACAAAAAATATATATATATGGTTGCTTTTGTTGTTGTTGTTGCATGCTGCTGTTGCTATTGCACTTGACTGCCACACACCAGATCGAGTGATGTTGATTTCCTGTCTTGTTTGCCTTAAGCTTTTTATCAACGCTTGACATCTAATATCGCGCTTTGGAATTAAATTTAATAAAGCAACAACAACAACAAAAACAAATACAAATATGGTAAGAGCAATAGTAGCGCGCAATGTTGCTGCCACACTTTTGAGCGTTGCAAAATATTTTTGTTGCTTACAACAGGCGAGCTTTCAAGTGGAATTTTTGTATTTGCTTGTATACCCAGTAGTGTGGAGAAAGAGGTATTTAATGAGTTTATTTGTTGGAGCATCTTTGGCGTCTACTGTAGTCTTCCTGCCACTACTGGATATATAAAGCGCGCCTCAAACCACACTTCAATTTTTTTTTCTTCTTTCGCTCACCGATAATTGCTTTTGCATTGCCTTATTTGCATGTGTGTTTGTGTGTGTGTGGTGCAAGTGCGTGCGTGAGTTTTGCGCGCCATATTGCAAACATGCGCCCGACATGCCGCTAACAATATACACAGCAGCAGCAACAACACAAGCGAGCGACATGAATCGGCTAACTCTTTTGGTTAGCAGCAGCAGCAGCAGCAGCAACAGACAGTGGGCTGTCATGTGGCAAGTGCCACAAATACGCAACGCGCAATCTTTTGCCAGCAATCATTGAACTATGCACAAGCAGTTTGTGTTGAGGTGTTGAATCGTTGGTATGTTAAATTGTTGCTATGTATTTGCGCTGCCACAATTTTGTTGTTGTTGCTACTGCGTGCAACATGTGTCCAGTTGTACAGCTGGTTATATGGATGCGTCTGCTTTCGTTGTTGAGCGCTTGTTGCACGGTTGCTTTAGACGAAATCTACCATAAATCTAAATGAATGTCAACCTACACTGACAGCAATCGTTGCTGCTGCTGTTGCTGTTGTTGCCACCACTTCACGCCACTCTACCACCACTCGTGCGAGCTTTCAAGCAACAAACACTAAATCGCTAGGCGTTATCGAGTGAGTGTGAGTGCGTTTGCAAAGAAATAACATGCTGCCATGCTAGAGTTACCGCTCGTCCAGACGCCACTTGTGTGATAAGCAGTTTTGCGCACGCTGAATTGCTGTAGGAAGAGTTGTTTCAACTTGATCTTGCTGTTTATTATGGAGCGCATTTGAATGGACACACAAACAAATTTATTAATGCATTTTAATATATGCATGGCAGTGAGCAGAGGCGTGGCCGAGCGAACAAATGGGGAATGGAAGTTCAGATTAACAAACGGAAGAAAAATTTCACTAATTCATTCAATTTTTTTTAAAGTGAGTTTACTCCAATGAAGGCTGTCGATGCATACATAAAAACATAAATTTAATTGGCAACCCTGACCAGTATCCATACATGGGTGGCAACTCCGTAAAAATATTCTAATTGACAACTCTTAAGTAAACGATCTAAGATTTTATCACTTCTAAAAAATTTTAAATTATTGTACGCCGTCGTTTTCAATACACATAATCATACTACGTGGCAACCCTTGCATACTAAAAGTGCTAAGAAATATTTTTTGTTACAATACGACAAAAAATACATTACTTTTTGCCTCAATGAATACTGATATGACCCTTTTAATTTACAAAAATCGTAAGGGTGGCAACGCTGTAAAACATGTCAAATGCCAGCACTTAAATTGAAGATTTTGAAATGCAGCCGTTTTCTATATTCAAAAGTCTATACAAACGGGTTGAGCTGTTAACGTACAGACATAGAAACATTTATAGATTAAGATAAGGTGGCAACCTAGGTACATAAACCCTGCTTAGAAATACTGAATTGAAAAACATATTGAAGTATCTTTCGTACCCATTCTGGTATATCAAACCTAAAAAACACCAGACCAAAGTTATAATACCATTGCATGTGCATGAAAGTTATAAAAACTTGAAAAAGGTGGCAACCTTGTTAAGCATTCTAACTAGCACCGCAAAGCTACAATGAATGTATTACGCTCCCCAAGCCACAAATTCATCAAAATACTTCGAACGGCTTTCGAAATATATGTACAGGAATAGCTAGTTTCAGCACCAAGATAAGGCCGCGCCCCACTTGCTTTCCCCCCTTTCAATACGCCTATGGCTGCTATCTATTTGTTGTATGCATTACATGAAATTTCAAATTCACTTGCAGCATTTCTTCTTCTTTTTTTTTTCTAAATAAATTAAAAGAACTTGAAATTGTATCTCGTTTATCGGTTGTTTTTAACTAAAAAACGCTGAAGTGGTCATTTGGCGGCTATTCTCAAGTAGTTGTTGTTGTTGTACTAGTCCTTTTCAACCATGATTATGTACTTAGTTGCATCGCCGTATCTCTAAAAATTCGTTTCGCTTCTTCTACTTAGCATTTGTTACGCATTCCGGCTTTACGCGTCGCATCTAGTCGGATGTAATTCTTACAGCCTTTTGCTGTCTTACAGCCTTGTTGTTGTTGTTATTGTTTTGTTAGTCTCTTTAGTGTTTATCGTTATGGGTACCATATCTTAAATCGTTTCAACGCTAAGTGCTCTTCATTTTTGCTATGTGACAACTTTTGTTTTAAAACTAAAGTCGCTGATACCAACTCATCAAGCAAGAGTTGTGGTAGAGCGAGTTAAAGTTGTACAATAAGACTTAAGTGTAATTTTTTCAGGTGACTAGAATAAGGTGAGGAATAATAATGTGCTGCCAAGATATTGGTATTCTTCAAAAAAAAGTAAAAGCAAGCTTTAAGCTTCCTAGCTAAAGCTTATCAAAAATCTTTCAAATTTCATTCTAAATTTTCTAGCTGTGCTTATCAGTCTTTCAAAAGTATTCGGCTCTCCTTCAACATAGTCTATTCTTTTAACAAAAATGTAGCTCATTCATAAGAGCTTTAGAAAGCTTGAAAAATTGCAGTCTTTCTTCACTTTAACTAGTCAAAAGCTCAAATCTTTCAATATTTGAAGTTAAAAGCTCTTAAAAGCTTTGTGATATCTCCAATGTAATGACAGTCCGAAAAGCTTCCTGTGTTTAGAAATAATGCTCTCAAGCTTTAAAGCTTTTGGCATGTGCTTTCAGGTTCACATTCAGTTATAAAAGCTCTGATAAAAAGTTTTATACTAAGCTTTCGACGCTAAGCCCAATTTTAATATTATAATTAAATAAAATACCATACGTCAGACGAGTGTATTCCTAGCTTTGTGGAGCTTGCTTGGGTTGTATCACTTTAAACGCACAGAAAAAAGGTCTTCGGCCGTAAAATAAGATATTCCTCTTTAATTGAATTTTAACATTTAAGGCTTGAGCTCAAAAAAGCTAGTGAACTTTTAGGCAACTGTATTTTAAAACATTAAAAAAAAAAATTTGTTAAAAAAGAAGAATTTGAAACCATTAATTTTTCTAAATATTCTTACGTCTATGAAATATATGAAAATAATTTTTGTAGTCGACTTCTTCAGCCCTAAAAGTAAACATACGAATCGCCATTATATTCATATCCATATGCATTTCCTTATGCACTTATAACGACGGCAGCCACTCCAAATTCGAAGCATAACCAAAATGCATTTAACCAAATTTGGTTAGTTTAACTATTTAGAATTTATTAAATTTTTACTCAATTGTAATATGAGATACTCACATACACACACATACATACATACGCTAGACACTTAAGGCAGCTAAGTGCTACAAAAACGGTTGGTTAGCTGAAGCAATGCGCATGCGTCGTTGCGCATATTCATAAAGCGAGCATTACGGCTTGCCCAATAGCTTTTAGGAAATGAACCTAAACGAGACATAGAAGGGACAACAAGATACCAACAACAAGTACTAAACAAATATGCATGTGGCAGGTAGCCAATGATATGAATGCGATCGGCATGTGTGTGACATGCCATAATCTGAGGATTGGAAAATGCCAGCATGCAACAAAGGTTTCAACGGCTAACGAGATATCTTTAAATAGGCACAACAAGTACTTGCATTGGGATCATAGGAAATAATATGATGTGGAAGGCAATGAAGGACTTGCTTTTGTATAAGGAAAAATTCCAATGCATAACGCAGGTAGTCGTAGTAGCAAGCGGCATTGTAAGGGATGGAGAGTTGTGTGCTGAAATTGAGCTGGATGTGTTGCAGCTGCAATTCTTCGTTGTATTCAAGTTAAAATGGCTAGCGCGCATTTTGTGAAAATTTCTATTTAAAATTCACAAACGTTGCCTTTGGTTGCATATATGTATGTGTATATATGTTTTTTTACTTCTGCAGTGTATTTGGTAAGCGCAAATATATATGTGAATGTGCTTAAGCTATCGGCCTTACTGATTGATCACTACAGTCAGTGCACAGTCATTCAGTGAGCAGTTGAAGTGAATAAAGGATTTCCTATACCCTGATGTACATAGTTAATATTTTATACCTAATGGTGGATTATCTCACAATGAGTCTCGTCAGTTAGCTCATCCTTTTTCTAACCGCCAGCTAACAACACCAAGTAAATGCAAGTCCTGCCAACTGGCCAAGCTTCAAACAAAAGCTTTCGACAAAGCTTTTTAAAGCTTTTGAGTAAATCAGCTAATCCGAAAAGCTTTATTCAAAAGTTGTATTACTCAATCAGCTATAAGGACATAATTTATCAATTAGCTACTCAGTTACATAAAAAAAAGTGTTCCCTCATAAAAACTCAGAGAGATTTTTTTGCTATCAAAAGCTTACTTAATATCGACAGAGAATTTTTAATATGGTTTTGGTAGTAAATGTATAATTTAAACTTATAAATCAGCTGAATATTTTTTGAATTCAAAAAATATTGTTTTCAAGTGAAAAGCTTTCGTAAGCTCCTGACTGTGGGAGCTTTTAGTACATGTAAGAGCTTTTTTGAGCTTTTTCACATACAGCTTCACAAGTGTATAAAAACATCTTTCGGAGACCGTTTCGACTAATTAAGTCATTGCAACTGGGTATATAAAACTTCGAACGTCGAAGTTGTCACAGCTTCTGCTCCTGCTCCAATGACATTTTGTTTATTGAAAATCAAAACTAAACGGAAATTTACAACAACTCGTACTACAACAAGTATTTGTGCACTAAATGACTAACTGCCTGATGCACACACACAAGCTGCTGTTGTTGCTGCAGCTCAAGCGCAGTCTAAACAATGCGTTTTTTATGAGGCCGCTTGAATTACTCATGCGGCATGCAACATATGCACGACAATATGCAAGCCGTTCAAGCGCTTTTGATGAGTAGTCAATTTAAATATTTACAAATGCGTTGGTGTAAATAAACAGAGACAGAAAGAAATAATAAAAATTAAAAAAAAAGTCAAACGACAGCAACAACAAAAAAATGTTGTAAAAAGGGCACAAAAAACGAGAAAAGTCATAAACAATAAAAAGTAAACAAATAAAATGATGTATTAGTCAAATTGAAATACAAGACAAAGAAAATGTTTAGAGCATAAAACGAAATCAATTACAAATGACACTAGGCAGGCAGCTAACAATAAAGCAAAGTCAACAATAAATAAAAATAACAAAAATAAAAAAAAACCTGGTAGCCTTTTGTATGTAAACATATTAGCTATGCGCTCACCGAAAAAAGGGGTTATAAATATGAATGCATTATTTTAAATATTTTGTTGTTTTTAGTTAAGTCAACATTCAGGTCTCAAATATATCTGCCTACCACAAAATTAAAACAAAAAATACATAACAAAAAAACAACAACAAAAAAAATGTTAAACAAAATGCAAACAAATACTTTTTTAAAGCAAATATTTATTTTTTATTGCGCCCACACGCGGTTTATGTGCACATACATGCACACCCACACATATGTAGACGCAGAGATTAAAAAAAAATATTGAATTTTATCTCACACATTTCGCGCCATTACTTTATGGGAAAATTAAATTTCCATTATCTACTTCTCCAATTTGTGTAATTTGAGCTGCTGAAATGTGCGCATGCGCTCCGCCACAAATGACTCATTCTCGCTAATGCGACTTTTGCTGGCATTGATTAGCATAACGAAATTTTTGTAATTAGCATAAAAGCACTATGTGCCGGTTTCCGTTAAAAAAGTAATAATCGTAAGAAAGAAAAAAAAAAAAAACAAGAAAATATTATCAACTTGTGAAAAGCTGCCGCCAAAAGAATAAGCACAATTTCACGCAGGCGTGATGGATTTGAGCATGTTTAGCTAATAGATTTTCCTTTTTTCATTTAAAACAATTTCATGGAAAATTTTAAGATAAAGCTCTTATTCTCTAAATTTTTAGAAAGCTCTTATTTCTATGAGATGATGACCAGCAGGAGCTTTAAATGTTAAACAAAAATTGACAAATTTTAGATTTTTTTTTTCAAAGTTTGTTGTGAACTTCTTGCAAAAAGCTTACATAGTACTGTTTTGAAGGTTGTAAAGCTTAGTAATTTTTTGGGCAGTCAAAATATAAAAAAAAATATTTGTTTTTAACAAAAAGTATGTGAGCGTGAGAGTTAATAACGCCTGCTAAGTAAAAACGTGCTCGCTTTCAAGATATTGTTTTTCGTGAAGATTAATGAAAAGCTCACTGGGTAGTTCATGCAAAAGGTTTAAGATTATTGCTTGGCTTTGGGGTTGTGATTAAGTTAAGTGTTAAATATTTTTTTTAATGATAAAACTGTTGCAGTAAATTAGTTTTTATAGTTCATGAAGTAAAGTTAAAAAAAAAAAACAAAAAAAAAATTTAAAAGCTTTAAAAAAGCTTGTAGTTTCTTCAAGCAAATAAAAATCAAGGTGTAATTTTATTGATTTGTGCTGATATAACATCTTAATAAATCGATGTGGTACTTTGGAAAAAAGCTCTCTAAAAGCTTTTATGCGAAATTAACAAGAGCGCTAAAAGCTTTGAGCACGGCTTTATTTAAACAAATGTAGGTAATACAAAATTAAAAATTTTTATTGTTACTCTAAAATCAAATTTGACGCACAAACTCTTCTTCTACCCACGCATCAATGTGTCAAAATTCTAGTCAGTTAGTCATCTGATCAATATCAGCGCGCACAACGCCAACAATGCATTGATAAACATCTATGGCATACCAAAGCTGCTATAGTTGATGTGTCCCCATAGCTACATACACACATACATACATATCCTGGTGTCATAAAAAATGAAATAAATGCTCAATTGAGGCCTGCTGTGCCTCCATTGCAATAAAATACTCTACAACAATAAATGCATGTTTATATATTTTTTACATGTAGCTAGACTTATGTATGTGTAGAATATTTGTCTCAAACAGGAAGCCATTGAGTCAATATACATACATAGACAAACATTTAAAATATCAAATTGTGAGCCGAGCAGAGTGTTGAATATTCCATAGATGAAGAGTGATTTGTTGCAAGGTATACAAGGAGGAGAAATGTTAGAAGAAGAGGAAGAGTGCACCATATTTTTGCTGCATTTATTTCGAACGAGACAGTTTTCTTCTTTTTTTTGATTTTTTTTTTGTTTTTTGCTGCTTGCTTAGAGAAAATTCTTGTGCCTACACATATATATCTATACATACACACATGTGGACACACCTTTCAACTCCATCGTGCTAAAGAATTCTTAGAAATATTGTTGATACATAGCCATTTTGGTGTTACACGTCCGATGCGTGTATATAATTTTTCGTCAAGTCATTATGGTATTGTTAGGGTTGTACTCGTATGCTGTGTGTGTGCCTCTTGTGAAGCAACAAAAAAATATTAATGCTGTTGAAGTCCCTGCTGGCACCTAACCTCTGGTTTCTATGTGTGTAGCTCAAGGCACTAAGTTATGCATTTGTGTATAAGTGGCTACATACCATATGTATACATATATGTTTGTATGAAGTTCAAAGGTACTTACCTTATATGGAGCATTCCATGTCAAATTGTGCTAATGGTAGAAAATTATTACTTCTTTCAAAAATTCCAATAAATATTAATTTTTTAATTTTCTAATATATTAATGTTTAAAATCGAATAGAAATATTACAGAGTTTCAAATAATAAAAATAGAAAGATTTTGTTGAATCAAATAAAATAAAATTTTTTTTGTTTTAAATTTTCAAACTAACGGTTTGTTTAAATACCGATTTTAATTTTTATGTATTTATATATTCTCTTTTTTATGTAAAACACATATACCCTGTTTACTATAATTTTTTTTATTTCAAAAACGTCCATCTCAATTTTTTTCAAAACACACACCATCTCAGAGCTTAGTTTAACAAGGCCTCCCATCAGAATATTTTTAATAACGACTGAATTCTGAGATAACTAGTGTGCTTTTGAATACAATATTGAGATTTTTTTTAAATAACAATATTCCGAGCAAGCACTTAGTTATAATAAGGAATTTTAAAAAATAATTTTAATTTCAAAAAGTATTCAAAATGCTTTTTTTCCTTGTTGAAGGAGAAATAAAAAAATGTTCTACTTCCAATTTGATTTTTAGATGCATTTCAAATTTTTGAAAATTTTATTTTTTTAAAAGAAAAAATTCGAAAACAATTGAAAAATTTTAAGTATCGAATTTTATTTGTAAATCGAGTTGTGGGTGTAAGCTTACCTCATTTGAAATTTTTTTACCGAATTTTTTGGTTTTTTAATTAAATTTTCATAACTTGTTGAAGAATAGATATTTTTTTCATCTGATATTTTAAAATCGTACCAAATTTTTTTTTTTTTTTTTATAAATCTTAATACTAATTTTGACGCTAAAAATTATAAATTCAAGTTCTTTCTAAGTCAAAACATCATTATTCGAGAAAAAAAAACCATGCAACCTAGTAAATTAAAATGCGTCCATTTATCATGAAATGGCCCATGGGTACAGATATTTTCAGATTTTTATTTTTTTTCATACAAACATGTTCATGCAACAACGCCGGCTGTGGGTGCCACGCATTATCAATTTTTTTTTGTTTTTTTTTTTTTTTAATTTCATATGCGCCCCTGAAATGTTTCAACGCACTCTTCTGCTACGTTTTTTCCGTGTTTTTTTTTTTTTTTGGTTGTTTGCTGCTCTACTCTTACGTTTGTTGTAGCTAACACTGCGTACGTGAAAAAGTGATGAGTTGATTTTTCTCGATTCTTATGTTGACTTGATTACTAATTGATTCAGCATGATTTGCTATAAATTAAGCTGACTTGTAGGAGACGCTAGAGCGCTACGCCTTGACGTGCTGTGACTCTTCAAAATCAAATTCAAAAGCCAACAGTTTGGAGGACAAAGCAAATGTGTTTTTAAAAATTTAAATATTGTTGTTGTTAATTTTTCCTTCACCTAAAGCTATATGTCCATCACAATTGTTACTTTTTTTTCCATTTTTCCAATTCGTGGTCTAAGAATTATTATTAGGCGAAAGGTAATATCACTTAATTAGAAATTCATTTTAGATTTCAAGCGGCACACTTGAGTGCGTGTGCGTGAGTATGGGCGTGTGTGTGTGTGCGTGTAAGTTTGATGAGCGCTTATGAGTCTTTTTTTTTAGGCACAATTAAGTTGATTGTTACTTTGAATTTTACATAAATGCATATATTTATGTTTAATTTTATTTTTTTTAGACACTCAACCGCACTTTTGACGCCTTTGTTTTAATGGTTGTTGTTGTTGTTGTTACGCTGAACATGCTTTTAGCCACATTTTTTAGAAGCATATGATGGGTAGGCGGCGTTTTGAATGTTTTAATTGAGTTGTGCCATCGATTATGCAGCGCTTGATTAATTTTTTTCTTCTAATTTTATTTTAATTGTTTATTTATATATTGTTTACACCAATGACACTTAGTTTGTATACTAATTTGTTTTTAATTATTGCTTCCTAATTATGGAAATACTTTTAACACGCTCGACATGCAAACATCAAGCGACACGAATATTATTAAAATGTTTGTTTTTGGGTATTATTATATGTTTAACGTTTTAATAAATGTTAAATTAAGTAAACAAATAATTATTATGCCTCGTGGCTAGCGAAATTTCCTGTAACGGTGTTAATAAAGCTTATTTGTTAGCGTAAGGTAGTGATTAGCTCACTTTGCAGAAGTGAAACTTCTTTACCTCTTTCCTATGGCCCCATACCAAAGCTTAAGCCAGACATATATGTATGTATAACACTGAAATCTAGATTACTGATGGGCCCATCTCTTCATCTTCTCATACTATTAAATATCGGACCAAAATTGGGATATCATTTCAAGTTCATGAAAAGTTTAAAAAAATGATTTTTATTTTTGTTTTAACTATATCTATTTCGAAAAAAAATATTTTTCATTTTCAGAGTCTTCTTAGCATACATATTTCCACCGATTGAAGTCGTCATCCCGAAAGAACTTGTTATTTTGATTTTAAAAACAGTTCGTGATTGAGCTTTTCAAAGGATCGGAAATTTTTTAAAAATTATTAAGTTTCAATATCTGACCGGCTCCTCAATCCTGGCATCTTCAAGTCGACTGCTGAGTGGAAAATCACCATATCTCAGAATTTTTTTTAAATAACACCTTATTTCAAAATTTGTTTGAAGAACGGCCTATCTCAAAAAAAAAAAAAAATTTCAAAAACACCCTATCTGCACAAAAATTTCATATATTTTCAGATGAGATAGGGCGTTTTTGAATCAAATTTCGATACAGGGCGTTTTTGAATAAAATTCTGAAAAAGGGCGTTTTTGAAAAAAATTCAGATAGGGTGTTTCTTTAAAAATATTATGAAATAGGGTGATCTTTCACACAGCAGTCAAAGTGCTCTCTTAAGTTCAATAAAAATTTGTTTGCTGGAAGTTCATTCTACTTCGACAGTGTGGTAGGAAATTAGTCCAAAAAAATGCTACAAGGTAGAAAGTTAGTTGAATTAGTTTTCTCCTCAGCTCCACTACGCCCTACTTTCTGCTAGAAACATCAACGCCACTGATGATTCTGGGATACAAGCCGAGAGCTTACCATTTACTCGCTCGCTAGCTAGGAGAACGACGTCACTGACAACCCACTATCCCTTCAGAACTGAGCAATGAAATTATTTAAAGAAACTAAATTAACAAATTCATTGCTTTCAAAAAAATTCCCAAATGTATCAATCAATAAAATTGAACACTTGAGTCATTAAACACAATTTCTTGCGTCCGATTGATCTTGCTGAAAATGACAGAAATAGGCAACTGGCTGCAACGAGGGCTAACTAATCGAAATGTAGTTTGAGTTTCTGCAATGAAATGTTTTTTTTTTTATTTTTGTGATAGAATTTTACTTAGCACAAGAAACATACCTACACACGCCGCCACCCCCCCGTACGCAACCACTTGCGCTTGTTTCTTATGGATGTTGTGAGCTTTTGCTTTCCTTGAACTTGCTGAACGTCATTAATGTTAATAAATACAACCAATTACGATCATAAGTCAACTGTGCGGATACTTGAGTTAATTAATCACTTATAGCTGCTGCTTCTTCTGCTGTTGTTGCTGTTGACGACGATGAGGCAGGCAGCTGCAATACTTACTAGTTGTAGACACTGTTGTAGTGGCTGCTGGCGGCTATGGCCAATGCACGCAGAATACTTCCGCGAATCGAGTGAGCGCCTCTCACTGTGGTATGCAATGCCCAGCGGTGCAGGAAGGCATCAATAAAGCATTTGGGTAGCAACATTTTTAAAAACAAATTGAAAAGAGTAAGTGGTGGTGAGGGGTGTTTTGCGCACAACAAACTAATAAAGGAATGAACTTACAAGCGCGACGAAATAGCAAAATGTTCAGACGACACGCATGCGCAATGGAATATTTGCATATTTAAAATATGCATTACAAAGTGGCTACATACTTGAGCGCAGCGACGGGACTATGAAAGGCCAAATGAGAAAAAAAATACTAAAAAATTATGCACAGTCAATAAGTGGTTGGCATAAATGGAGTAAAAGTAAAGTGCGTCCAATCGAACAAGTCAAGTCAGACGAGTCAGCCGTCCATCAACGTACTACATCGATACCAAAAACAAACGAAAGATGAGACGACATTGAGCAGCAGTTAAGCGGACAGACAGACCAAGCTAATGGATGAACGTTTGCAAGTAATGCGGTACACAGCGAAACAAAGCAAAAGACCGAACATGGTGGATACAGAGCAGAGGCGGCTGTCGGCTGAGTGATCATTTGCGCGTAGTTCTCATGCAGGCGCGGATGATTGATACATTTGCGTTGAGTTGTAGTTGAACGCATGTGTTGGTCACATGCGGCGCAGCCGACAGTCAAAGCAGCCAGCAAGCAATTAGATGTTAAAATAAGCAAGCAACAGCAGAAGAAGAAGAAGAACGAAGAACAAGAAAAAATAAAAACGTAGAAAAAGACAGTCTCACGAGGCTGATAAGGCTGATGTGGCACTAAAGTAATCATACAAAGAATATTAAATTGAATTTCAAGTGCTTGAGCTAACGGCGTCTTTGTAGTCATCCAAGTCTTTGGGTGATCAGCGTGGACGTTACAAACGCATGGCATGATCATCAATAAACTGCTGTGAGCTGTCAATAAAAATCAATGCAGAGCAACATAATATGGTAAACAAGCAAGCAAGCAAGCAACAAGACAACAAAAGCGCACACACCAAGCGCCAAGTGAAGAAAGAAAATTTATTTTTGGTCTATGAAATATTAGCAGCCATATCATTTTTGACTTGAAAAGCTGCTGCACTTAAGCCCAAACTTGTATGCAAATAAGTTGTAAGCTTGCGAGTTTGTCGAACAAATATTTTGAAAAGCAGACTAGCAGCCAAGTTCAAACAAGTAATCAATTACACACATGCAGTCATGAGTAGAAATATTTTTTTAATAAATATACATGGAAGGGGAATGCAATAGAGTTTAAATAGTAATGTAACTTAATTTGCATTATCATTAATTACTGCTATTTACATTACCAAGTATGCAATAATAAAATATTATCATTACTATTAATCACCTCAGACATTATTTGCATTACCAATTAAATTTGGTATTTCAATTTCACTTGGATTACTAATAAAAATAAAATTAAATGATCGCAAAGAAAATATAATAATTTCTAGTAATTAATAATTTTATTTGTAATTTAATTGAACTTTATTTGCATTGCTGGCAAATTATGAAATTTAATGGAATCGCATTTGCATTACTGCTCTTTTTTTTTTGACTAAAGAATGCAATAATTGTTTCTAAATTAAATTAATTTGCTTAAATATTCTCTTTGGATTAATTATGTTTTCTTTGCAGTAATTTGAAGTCCTGAGGTAATGTAAATCCAATTGCATTATCAGTCTACATTTTTTTAGACTTAATGTTTTAGTTAACTATACTTCAACTTTTATGTTAATGACATTTTAATCTTTAAAAAATTTAGCAGTAATGCAATTGATGTTGCAGTTGGAGCACTAACATTTGACTGTAATGTAAATGGAATTGCATTATCGTTTCAAGTTATCATAAATTCATTTTTAGTTCAGTATACTTAAATTTTAATGGTAATGCAATTTTATTTCTTAAAAATCTGCTTTAAAATAGGTGTACTTAAAATTTACTGTTAATGGAATTTGAATCGTTTAATATTTTAATAGTAATGCAATTGAAGTTGCACTACCGAAAAAAAGGATTTTACCAAAAATATCACTACTACTGCAACTTCGCTACTATCACACTAACTTGTGCCTTGTTAGCAATCAATTTTGTATACACAATCCTGCATTCGTGATTTCACTTTGCCGGTGCAATAACAAACACTATTAAATATATTTATTTTTCTGCACACATTTTAAAAGCTTCCTCACTCATACACGCATATGTCACGACCCCCTATGGTGCTGATAATTTGTTGTAAACAACAAGTGTAGCAGCAACAGTTGGTAAAGACAATAAAGCACTCACCAGCTGTTGGCTTTCTTTTCTAGCGCTCGTTCATATCGTTAGAAACATAAATAAGCAGGTGCATAGTAATAAAGTTTGCTCTTCAATAATGAGCTAGAAAATTGTCTAATGAAAATGTGTGAGCTTTAAAGCTGTATAGTACGTTTTCATTTTTTTTCATCTTAGTTTTAAAAAAAGCTATAATTTATTATATTGATTGCCTATCTATATCTTGTGCAAATATTGAACATTATTCTAACAAAAGCTTTTTTCTTTTCTTTCTATTTTCAGGTAAGCATTGAAATAATTTAAATCAGTACTTCTTTGAGAAGTGATTTTCTTGACGGAAAAGCGTAAATATATAATAATTTAAATATACTTCATTTGAACATTATCTTTCCAAGCACATACGTATAAAATATTAAATTTCTTTAGAACGCTCGAAAATGGCGTTAAATGTAAAAATATTAGAAGCTTTCTCAGTTGGCTAAAATAATTTACACCGACGCATAACCAGTTTCAATATAAATATGTATCAAAAGCTTAACTAACACCCAAAAAGCGCAAAAGCTCAGCACTTGAAAGCTTTGGTGGTAAAATCGAACTTAAAATATGAAAATATCAATAGACAAATGAGGTCTGTTTGAGCTCTCACTACGCAATTTTTTTACGGCTCCCGTTTAGTAGGGAAATAATATAGATACAATAATACAAATAAACTTTTCTATTGCTTTTGTTTTAATGATCTTAAATTTTTGAAAAGCTTTATTGAGCTTTGCGCTTTTTCCTCATCGGAACAGACGACTATCAACAAATTTAATTAATTGTTTAAAATTGTATGAGCAAGCGGAGCTTTATGGAAGCTTTTAAGAAACTTTTTTAATGTTTTTTTTTTTTTATTTCATAATGTGGTTTTAGAGCTTTTGTTTCAAACACGATATAACTTTAGCCATAAGCTTCGAAGTTTATTTAAACCTCCATGCAATACAACGATCCGGTTAAAAGCATGCAACAAATTGAATGTTGTTTATTTATACTACTGTTGTATTGAGTAAGAGTATTGCTTGCCTTACAACAACAATAACAATATGATCACAAACTTCAAAAAAAAAAAAGTAAAACAAAAAAGTGCATTCGCCAAGCGTCAAAAGTTTATATAGAATAAAAGCTCATTGTTTCAATCATAAAAAATGCATATCTACATATGTTCAACACAAGTTTTTATGTATGTGTGTATAAACAGTTTAACGTTAACAACTACAAAACAAAAAAAAATTGTTAAAAAATTGTGAATAACAAAAATGTGATTGCTACCAATTTAGTTAGAACAAACTTGCTTGTTTCAACAGTCAACCTTTAGTCATTGCTTGACTTGCATTCGATTACTTATACCTACAAGCCAAGCAGTCAAACCCAACCAGTCATGCAGGCTGTCTTTGGTCTGTATGCCTGTCTGCCTTCCTATCCATCCAGCCATCCATCCATCGAGCGATCCATCCGTTTGTCATCATGTGTCATCATTATGTTGGGCGTAAAGCGAGCACATTTGTTGTTGTCGTCATCTAGCTGAAAATTTTTTTTTTTTTCAAATATGCGCTCTTTCATGCCCTCAAAAAGGGTAAGTGTGTTCGTATACTCACTTAGTATTTTGTGTTGTTCCCGTACGCAATCATTTTGCGAAACCTGCTGTTTTCCGTCTTGCTACTCTCACGCTTCGCTCTCTGTGTAAGCGAAATTATAGAAAACAAATTGATAGAGACTTTCTTTAAATTTTTTTTTTTGCTGAAGAGTATGTGAACAGAGCTAATGGCATTTTCTTATTGAAAAACGTACCTTTATGGCCAAGTCATATATATATATATTTTTATATATAACACCAAATAAGCTAGTTAACAATGTGGTTCGTTGTTGCCACTGTTGCTGTTGCAAATAAGGTGAAGCATATGCTGCATGGAAGATTCTCAGCAAGCGCAGTTGATTTTCGATAGAAAAGCTTTTAAGTGCAAGGTTGCTAGCATACTTTTTACTTGCGCTGTTATGTTTTTTTCTCTCTCAATTTATCATGGTTTGAGGGTTTTTCTATATATTTTTTTCTAAATCTTATACCCAGTAGAGGTAATTGTTGTAAATGAGTATAATAAGGTCTGTGCTAAAGAACAGCAAAATACTCTGGTTAGTGGTATCTTTTTTGCATGGTGAGAAAGCTATGAGAACGAGAAATTTTATTCCCCACCACAGTTTTCAGAATTTTTGTTTATCTGTCTGTATGTTTGTGCGCGCATCACTCAAAATGATTAGAAAGGAATTAAATAGAGTTTTCAGCTTCACATAATTTACGCCTAACTTAAGGTTTAAGATATCTATTATTTCGATAGCTCTAGCGGTTTTGGAGTTATCGATCACTCTATGGACTAGTGTGGCCCAAAATAGATTAGTACAAAAATAGATTGTATGTATCAAAAAAAGATGATATTGAGTGCTGCAAGAAGTGGCATAATATAGACTAGTCTGAACTTGAAAAAAGTTTTTTCGAACATAGTCTTAGTATCGCAAAGCCTGATTCAAATTTAATACAAGTCACTACTGGGTATATAAAATATTATTTAAGCTGCACTTAGGTTTTATATCTTATCTTATTTTTCCCTTTCATTATTTATTGAATTGTTTATGTAAGCGCGTAATATCGCGGCCTTCGCACTGTGTTGTGTTTTAAATGAATATTTCGAACATTAAGAATGTTGAAAAGCGATATATTTTTAAAAATAAATCGTCAAAGTAAAACAAAACTTTTACCATAATGTTCCATACTTTTTTCATGTCTCAATATTTTTTAAACTATGCAACGAAGAATTTTTTCGTATAGCTGCAATTTATATTTCAAAATTTTCAAAAATTTATTTGATGAATTTTTCGTATTTAATTTATTTTTAATATTTATTTATTTTGTATATTTAAAACAAAAATTTCTTGTCTGCCAATTTTTATCTTTTGCATGTGCTAACAGAATTCTAGAAATGTTTTTCCTGATTTTTAAAATATATGATATTTCAAAAACGTACGATATTTGAAAAATTTACGATATTTCACAAAACAAAAAAATTGCCAAGTCCTGCACGCTTTATTTTCTACTAAGTGTTAAAATAAGGCGAAAGAGGTATATTAAATTTTTAAAGTATACGATATTAAACAAATTTACGATATTTGAAAATTTGAACTCAGGATATCCCTTAACGTTTTCATATTTGTATTTGTCCGAATTCGAAATGTTCTCTTTTTTTTTTTTTGGATTATCAAACATCGTAGACTTTCAACTGGTTTTGTGCAATGGGATTTTCAATTAAAACACATAGTAAAACGATAATACACATAATTCAAAACATGATACATACATTTATTCATATTCCAAAAAAAATATTTTTTAATTTTTAATTTGGAAATTTTGCAAATTTTTCGAATCGCATTCCCTAGCATTAACAAATATTCGAGCTATTCTGAAGCAATCAAATTTCAAGCCAAATTTATGCGGACTGCCCCATAGTGCTTTACACGCAGGTTTGCTCGTTTTCATAAAAGTCTCGCTGTCTGTCGTGCAACATTTTTTGATTGAGTTTTGTATACATTATGTCATCCGTTTTGTTGGCAGTTTTGTTTTTTAAGCCGTTTTTTCACGTTATTCGACTGTTGTTTAGCGGTTGCTCCTTCTCATTGTATTGCAAGGATATGATTTTACATGAAACTGTGTATGTCATCATTTATGCAACAAAACAACAACGCTTTTCATGTTTATTGTCAACATTTTGTTGAATTGATTTTGCTGCAATGAAGAGAAAAAAAAAATATTTAAAATAAATAAATAAATGAAAAACTGCTTTACTTTCCTATAAATTGTTGCCATCTCGACGCCCTAACCACTCCGCCCATACTCAAACGCGCTCAAGGTTAAACTGCCGCAAAGACAAAAAACAACTTTTCAGCATTTACTAGACACATTCCGTCCGTCATTTTGTTTGTTTGATATCGTTTTTACCAGTTTAATGTTCGACACTTTTGTCATAAATTTCGATTTTGTCTGGTTATTAAATTTAATTGGATTTATGTATGTATGTTTTTTTCTTTTTGTTTTTGGGTATTTTTTTTTATGAACGTGAACTTGTGAAAAAGTGGTTGATCTTGTTTCATTGCATTTGCTTGTTGTTTTTGTTTGTTGCATATGTTGTTAGGTTGTTTTATCTGTTTGGTATTGTTGCTTGTTTGATTTCGTTGTTGTTGATGGACATGGGTCAGCTTGTTGTTTCCTTTCGATTTTCGATTTTTGAGGGTGCATTACAATTAGTGAATTTAGTTCAATTTAGTCTATTTTTTCTGGTTCATGCTTTGGTATTTCTTTCACTCTTTGTATTCATTGTGTATCTCTCAATATTATTGTAATTTCTTCTTTTTTTTGTTGCATAAATCATTAAAGATGTGTATTTCATATTTAATTTATGTTTCCACCATTTCCTTGATAAAAAGTTATATGATCCCAAAAATGAATAAATGCATCTTAAAGTGGATTAATAAATTATGAAATATGTATTTGTGTATGTTTATAAAAAAATAACATGTGTCCTATCTGTCCCTAGGATGTCTCTTAAAAAAGGTATGAGATATGTTTGGCCATATGTAAAGTTTCTTGTTCTATAGGACTGGCATGGGACCGATTTAAAACAACGTAAAATTCAATACAAAAATGCGTTGCATAATTTTAGGTCGAAACGGATTAACCCATTGTTTATGTCTGTGCTTCCATCACATTTTTGATCTTTCTCTTCGGGAGCTTTGAAAAATTGTATTCCGCTGAGCATTTATAAATATGGTTTGTCCATGGACTGAAACTCTTTGCTTACATGACGCAGAAATATCGAGGTTTAATCTTAAGAAAAATCTGTTTTTCTTTTTACAAAATCGAGTTCCAAATTTAGTCACTCAATTTTAACCATGAAGGACCGATTCTTCTTTATGTAAGTATAAGTGATTGTTGAACTCCGAACACAGAGTTCTCCGGGCTGGTTGCTCCCGAATTAATTTATCTAGTATTTTCGGAGGTTGTTAATGACCTGTTGGTCGAATCAAATGGCTTAAGTAATTTTTCAAAAATCTTTACTACTTTTCTATATATTTTTAAACTACGTACATTCTTCTGATTGCGTCAAAAAATTCTTTTTAGTGCATCCTCTGTACCTCTCACTCAATTTCAACCACTTCTCTGTTGTTTAATTTTCCATCTATGAGAATGTCTTGCTAGATTTTTAACTAAACAATTATTTGTTATTGCTCTGCTAACACATACATAAATGGCTAGGAATGTACATCCTTGACTGCTGACTTTCTTGATGGTTATTATTGTTGTTGTTGTTGGTAATGTTGGGTCCATAGATACACTACAGCATGTCTAAATAACAATATGTTGTTGATTGTGCTAGTAACATTGACCTTGCTCATGCACCCAACTGTTAGAAAATGTTATTGTTGGAAGTGTAAAACAATGGTAGACAAACACGCATACACATACACATACATACATACATACATTAATGAAAAAGGTTTTATATTATTATTGTTATGATTATTTGCAGACCATGAACATTAATAGCTAAACATCTTTTAGCTTCAAATCGGCGGCTAACAAAAAATAAATGAAGCAAGGAAAAAAGAAACAAAAATGAGGAATGAGAGTAGTGAGCAAAAGAACAACAAAGCACTTACTCAAACACATACACTAATGGGCAAAATAATTGGTGCTATATGAGAAAAGAAGTAACAGATTTTTTATTTTTATTTTATTTCCTACAAGAACTCAAATTGTAGCAGCTCGTTGACTGTAGTAAGCAAGCAAAAATGCGTACCTATTTATGTCTTTATCAAAGTATTTGCCATGAAAGCAACCATTTTGAAAATGTATGTCAATCTGTCTGTAAGTTTGCACTCGCATCATTTGAAAACTGCTTTACGAAATTGAATGCAATTTTCACCGTTGTACTACTAACATATGAACTTAAAGTTTAGCAGCCCTTTTTTGGCAGTTAAACAGTGGTGGTAATATAATTGGGCTGAAAATCTCTTAATACTAATAGCGCAAGTGTAACAGAGCGCTGTTACTATAAATTTTATATAATGTCAAAATGCATATTTTGTGTTTCTTTGGAAGAACAGAAGTATGTAATTTTTTTTTGTCTGTTTGTTTGTGCGTTTGTACGCGCATCACTGCAAAAATGTTGCATGCAATTAAATGCCTTTTTAACAAAAAGTATTTGTTTATAAAAGTCTCACTTTTTATAAAAAAAATTTTATTTTGCATGCATTTAATTTAAAATTTTTTTATTTTTAAATTTCGTGAATTAAATTTTACCAGAAAGTATGTCGAAGTTATTGTCTGAACTAAAATCACTTCCTCATCCACTTCCTTGTAAAAAATATTTTTTTTTTTATGGGCAAATAAAATCACTTTCAATTAAGTGGCTATAATTTTTAACGTGAGTGTATACATGTACATATAAGTTTGTGTGCCTTTATTGTTAGTAACTAAAGTGGAATTCACAAGAATAGAAAATGTTTCATTAGCAAGTCAGCACGAAAAATGCGAAACAGTGCTTGAGCAAGCTAATAAAAATTGTACAAACATGAAAATGTATGCCGGAAAAAAATGTGTAATAAAAATTTATTTTAACACTTGAATTGTCAGAATTTAACGCGTCTTACAAATCTCAAAGGCATTTTAAGGAACATAGTAAGACGTAATTTTGTTTGCGTAAAGGCGTCCAATATGGGTGGTCTCTTAATGCGGCTGAGACAGCGTCAAATCAAAGGATATGCTAAAGCGACTGAAAATTAAAGCAGAAGAAAAGCAGAAGAAACAGAAAAAGTATAGACAAAAATTATATTGCTATTGATTTGGAAAGATTATAAAAATATTTCAAAGAGTTTGGAAAAAAATTAAATTTAAGGGAAAGTTAAGGAAGGCTTAAGAGAAGATTAAAGAAATATTTTTTTTTGTCAATATTCTAAAATTGATCTCAAGTATTTACTATGCCGCAACAGCTGTTTTTTGCGTGCTTAGCTTACTCATGACAAAACTTACAAAAAGTTGTAAAAGAACTAATTTGGAAAAGGAACTTTAAAATTTGCCAATTTTACGCTTCATTGTAGTTGTATTTAGTAGCCATTTAACTTAAATTTTATTTGCAAAGTTTAGGCAATAGAAAAATTTCTTTTGCTTCCACTTGTAAAACGAACAGACAAACTCACAAGCAGGCGTAAAAGTACAAAACATTGCGTAGAACATGTGGCAAGGATGTAAGGGGAAACGTTTCAAAATTGCTGAACCAAAGGTCAAAGACTAACAAATAAAAAAAAAACGAAAAAAAAACAAAAGAACAGAAAATATCTTGGCCCAACAGCAAGCAGCACATACGCAATAAAAACAAAGAAAAAAATGCCAAACAGTTAATAAAAACAAAATAAGAAAACAAAAAACTCGAGCATTCAGTGTAAGGCCGAGGGAGAGTAGCACAGCTGTTCTTTTGAGCAGACACAAACCGCCGAGTTGGCAAAACAAGCAAAATACATATTGATGAAGAAGAGCAAAGTCTATGCTCACGATTACACCAAATGTGAGAGTGTAGGTGTGTGCTGTAAAGGCACCCTGCCGCTGCTTATTCCTGGAAGCATATCCTAACTATATACATACATAGCTGTAGCTACCTGAATACATAGATTTGATGGCAGCTGGCCACCCTTAGCCCAACTCACAAAGTCCATCCAGAAAATGCGTAAAGGAAAAAGCGAATAAGCGTAGTAAAGCAAGTTGTAGAAAACCAAAAATAATATCAGATTATCTGTGTGCTCAAGAAATGTTAATAATAATTTTGGGTCTTTAATGCCAACTTACTTCACATTTGTTGTTTCTGTAATCTTTCATTCTAAACGTAATTGTTATGTGTACTCAGTTTACATTTTTGCGATACACATTTGTACCTGGGACGAGTATTATCAGAGAAATTTGGTATTATCAAAAAATTTATAGAAGATGTGAATATTTTCTTTCAAGCTCTCAGCCAGCTTGTGATTAACGTGTCGATTCTGAGCGTAACCGGAAACTTTGTACCCAGAAGATTATCTAACCAAAAATCGTAACCGTTGCATGTACCCGCGATTCTAGCGCGCATGGTAACGATGTCAAAAACAAACAATGCGCAAAAGAGAATAAAAGGCAAACGCGCACGAAACATCACGTAAGAAAGTGCTTATATTGTTTATTAATTCTTCTGAACTAGTATGTGTATAAAATTTGTGCTATTTTCTGTCCAAAAAAATATTTACAAAACACGTGCAATTTGTCGCGGTTACTTGGCGTTACCACCTCTTTCGGTGGTTACGAAATTGAACTGCAACTTGAGCCGGCAGAATACCAAACGGGTGTAAAAGTTTCCAAGATATTTGTTTGCCGGGTAAATCGAATGTTGTTACCACTATAGAATCGACCCGTAATTTGGGAACATTTCGTGATTATTTGCTTTCGGAAAATAATCCTTTCGTCATACCGAAAAGAACTGAAATCGAAAAAGTTGTTAAAGTAGCGCTGAGTCACAGAAAAAAATTGTTCAAGTTATATCTTAAAAATTTAAAAATTAGTTCATCCCAAGTTGGTTCCAAAAAAGACACAGAAGTGAAGCACGCATATTCAAAGTTCTGAAAGTATTTAATGCTTTCATAGTAATCAATACCTGATCCCGAATGTTTTTCGAAAGTAGTTTTAAGAACACTTTTCTATCGTGGAACTATACCAAAAGTGAAAGCGAAACATCACGAAATAGGACTAAAAATATTCGGGATATCATTTACAAAATATTTTATTAATGGCTTCCAACTAGTCAAAGGTTCCGAAATAATTCCTATACTTTAGGTGTCATCACTGCTTCTAAATATTTATATTTTATTTTTCTCTAACTAAGGGTTAAAAAATTTCTAGAGCACTGGTTTTAACTTTATTTTTTTCTATCATCATTAGTGCATGTCTGCGGTGAGTGCGGGCACTGTCTAATTACACCAAGCGAGACATTTTTAATCATAACAAGAACTGCAGGTCAAAAAGGACCCATTTTAAAATTTTTTATTACATCTGCGATTTAATACTCTGCCACTTAAATAAGCACTTACACAATTAATAAAATTTTGTTGCAAAATTTTTAACGAATTTTAAAGTAAAATAAAAAAATTATACGGCCTTACAAGGGTTAAACATTTGCTTGCTTCCAACACTAGCAGGTTAAACCAGGTAGCAAATAAACCAGGATAAATGCAGCAAAAGATAATAAAAATAAAATTTCCTATACCTCAAACTTCCTTTTCTCTTCATTTCACTCTATTTTTCATTAACAAAGCCTGAAAATAGAATTTTTATTGTGCGAAAATTTCTTTCAAATCTTCTTTAAGCCAATTGTATTTTTTGCATTTTTCAACAGCTCCAATAGGTAACGTAGGCACTCTCACAAATCCTTTATGCTCGTAAAAATGCTATTGTGAGCGGTCGAGTGTAATTGACATACTGGCAGCCGTGCAAAGAAATGAGAAAAACAAAAAAAAATTTTTGAAAATAAAACAATATTAGTAACACCCCATGAGGCAGCTATAATCCCACACATACACAGCACTGTCACATATACCAACACATTGAAATTTGCACGCACATAAATCCATTTGCTGTCAAAAATTTCTAAGTTTTTGCGAAAAAACGCTAACGTTTTGGAAAACAAGAAAAAATTGTTAGATGTGAAGGATATATATGAGGATAGATATGTAGATATATTTGTGTGTGCATGTTTTAGGTATGCAGCTACGCAGCAGGGGTGTGAGTTCTAAAAACAGTCAATACCCTGTAGGAAAAACTAAAAATATTACTACAAAACATTTTTGCTACAGAGTGAAAGTGCGAAGAGGACATGTCTTCTGCCTGCATAGATATGGGATCTTGGTAGCAAATTCATAGCTCTAGAACCATTAATTTTTCCTACAGGGCAGTTATGCTTACAAACACCAATACACGCATATTTATTTGATTTGTGTGTTTTACCTGCTTGAGGCTCGAAAATAATAAATAATGTGCGTGTCGCTTTCATTGTTCCTAATTTGCCCCATTGTTTACGCCTGCTAATTCTGCCATATTTTGTCGGTTCTTTGTGCTACGTCCTGTCACTATTAGGCACCTTGGGGTTTATCCTTCATACGAAGTTCTGTCATGTGTTGTGATTCATATTTGTTGCCTTATCATAAAGAAGTATATACGTTTTGTAGGAAATGGAATATATGGATAAAGCGAAATGAATAAAAAAAAATTTAAATTAATACAAAATTAAACTTTAACCTGCATCACCTCTGTAATAGCCAAAACACAGATGTAACAGAAGGACTGCAATCCAGGTCGAAGCCATGCGAGTTAAAAACCCAGAAATTAAGTTCCAGCTTTGTACCGTTTCAAAAATTTAAGGTTTCATTGAAAGCTCGACTAATTTGCAAAAGCTTTATTCACATTTCTAAAACAATAATCTATCTAAAGAAAGCAAGCGGCAGATATTTTTAATAATTATGTAAACAATTAGAAAAATTTAAATTTGCTACAAAAAGCGAGCCTTATTGATAAGTAAAAGCGTGAAAGCTTCACTCAAACAAGCTTTTTTAGATGTTTCATAAAATCCAATAGCTTATTTGCCACCTCTTTGTGGAAGACATTCCATACAAGCTTTTTAAAAAGCACAGCATGATCGAGCTTAAAAGCTTGTTAAATTCGAAGTTCGTCCACACAAAGCAATTCTGTGTTATAAAATAATATTTCAGAATTCATAGTTGGTTAAATTTCCTATATTTGCTAAAAGAAAATCGATTTCTAATAGTTTAAAGTAAGTACAAAAAAAAAGCTTTAAAGCTCATTGAAATATTTTTTGTTTCAATAAAATTTATTTTGTATAGCGAAGCTGGCATAATTTTAAATATAAGACCAAGTTTTACTAAATTAACCTTAACATTGGTTTCTGAGCTTAAAAGCTTTTTCAAATATTTAAATTCTTTAAAGCTTTTTAGTTAACCAGTGCTGCCAATACTTTAAACCCACGAATCGCCTAAAAATATAAAATTAAAAACATATATGTATGTAGCTGGAGCTTTGAAGCTCTCGAGCAACATTTTTTTTGCCACACAAATTTTATTTCAATAGTAAACCTTTGCACTGCTCACTTTTATCACAGGTGTAAGCCCTTTACATATCTCCAATGTTTATAATATGTGATTAAGCTTACGTGAGGGTGATTAAAGCTTTCGCAGTCATACAATGCATGAGCGCACATTTTTAATATGGATTAAATAAATGTAAATATTTGGAAATGCTACAACCAAGAGATTAACTTAATGAAGTTCCAGCTGTAATTACTTTCCTATAATAATGCAAAATTCACTTATTTATGCATGTATGCAACATAATTATGCATTAACACAGCGACATCAATAACAAGCTGCTGCAAAGCTTGTGAAGCTGCATATTTTCACTTTCCATTTTAAACAATATTTTGGTAAGCATTTTCACATTATCATGTTTCAATAATTAACGAGCCAAAAAGGATCGTATACGTGAGTGCGTGTGTGAGGACGAAAATGAATTTTTAATGCCAACAGCAACATCAGAGCAATAAGCTTAAAGCTTTCAGCAATCGAGTGGCAGTTAGTAGCTTGTATGTATATTGCTTGCGCTGAGGTCATACTAGCAATGCGCCTCAACAGACAAAATGTCATCACTGTCATCATTATTGTCATTATCAGTGTCAACGGCAGGCACACACACACTTCCGGCTTTTAAGCTCATCACTACTATGGCTGTCATGCTATTCGTGCTGTACCTCTTTCTTCGCTCAACGTGGCTATGCGAAAGCAAAAATTTAATTTTAATTAAGTGTGCGCATTTTTTTAACTTTTTTCATGTACATTTTTTGTCCACTTTTTTTTGTTCGTTTTTTATTCTTTTTTGTTTTCGCTTTTCCTATTGCTTTTGCACTCAAACCTTTTGCGACATTGGAGCCGCATTTAGCACAACTTTTTGCTTGTCATTGTTGCAACAACCACAAGCACAGCTGCCACGTACAACATTGAAACATCACCACCGTTGTAAAACGAAGTCATCAATGCAGCGCGTATACGAGTATGTTGTCGGCTATCGGGGGCTATCATAAACGACATCATCAACCATTGGCATTACTGGCATCATATTGTCATCAGTTTGCCCTTGCCTACTGAGGTACAGTGGGTGATTTTGGGTTGTCTATTGATTGGATTGTCTAGGAAAACAAACTAGAATGAATAAACCAGAGTTCGCTCAAGAGAAGAAGAGGGTTTAGGGAGTGAACTGACGAACGGGTTTGCTTTTGGAAGGTTTGCGGAGAGTTTTTGGTTCTCAGATTGCTTTAAGCTCGATGTAGTCAGGGGCACCTATTTACAAATTTCCTCAACAATATTTACAAATGACACACTGTGCGCTGTCGGCATAACCGTAAAAAACAAACTTTCCTACTATTTGTTGTTTTAGTTATTGTTATTGTTTTTTTATTTTTGTTGCATTTTGCTGTCATCATTAAGCGCTGTTGTCATCATAGCCAACAGCAATGGCACAACACAAAACTCGTTGACAACATTTCAGGCCAACCTAGCGACTGGGCTTTTGTTATTTTGCTGATGGGCTGATGGGCTGATGGGTTGCCGTGCAGCCATGCAGCCGCGTGCTGACATAACAACTTTGGTGGCAAAACGGTGGGCAAAAAGAGTGGCAACATGACATTGGCAATAGTAGCATGATTGTGACGATGACGGTGATGATGATGATGATGTGGCGCGGTAGTGGGCAACACGTGAAAACCGCGCGCCATGGTGTGGCAGCTATTTGGTTTGGAACGCGGTGTGAATCACACGCCGTTTGGCCTCAAGGGATTTGATATTGTGGTCGATTGTTGGTGAGAGCTAAGCGTCAGCCAAAGAACAATATATGTATGTATGTATGTATGTATGTATGAGTGTTTGTTGTTGTTTTGTGTGAATTTATATTATTATCACTTTTATGATTATTATTTTTGTTTATTATAATTGTTTTTGTTTTTGTTTTTGTTTGTGTTTGGTTGTCCCATATGTATGTCCCAAGTAGGTGTGTTCGAAAATGGGCGTCATAAGCATATTTTAATTACTAAATGTTATGTGTTGCCTTTAATTGTGGGAATTCGCTGTTTGGTTATGGTTTTAGTTTGTTGGTTAGTTGGTTGCTGCGCTTGTAGTGTGGCATTATGTAATTTGTACAAATAATGTTTATTTATTTGCAGACATTTAATGGCAAAAACTATATAATTTTCATTAACGCTTAATTAGAGATTGTGCGAAATCTCTGCATATTAATTTGATACACTTGACAGTGTGTTGAGTGTGTGTGTGGAGAGATATGCGAAAGCGCGCGGTTGTGTGACGTCATCTAGGCTGGTAGTGTTTTGTTTCATTCGCGCTTTACATATGTTTGTAATTCGCAGTAGGTTTGTGCATGTTTTTGCATAACTTAACACCTTCGTCTTAGCATCATACTTAATTTACAGAGCTTATTTTGTAACAGAAATTTTATATACTAAATTTCAAATGGGTTACGATATGATTTCGGCTATGCAAAAAAAATATATATATAATAAAATAGGGTGTTAAACTGCTAAGAAATATGAATAAATTTTGTTTCAAAAATAAATTTTTTTAAAATTTATAAAATTTTTATTTTTTTGTTTGTTTACATTTAATTGTTTTCAAAACTGCCTCAATCCGTAGATCTTAACCATTGTTCTCATGCTTTTGACACGTAAAAACAAAAATGCAAACAAAAATTTTTATCACAAATATTTTAATTTTAAATTCCACTAGCAAGAATTCCACTAAATTTTTCGTGATATTTATTGAATATTTGTTTAGCAGATATAACTAGACCTTAAAATTAAAAAAAAAATGTTTAGACGAAATTCAAAAATTCGCATTTTTCAATAAACTTCGACATCAAGAGCATCTTCAAATGTAACTAAATAACTAAATATTATTAAATTTAACAGCGCACTTCAATTTTAAAGTTTGTGAAAAATTTTAAATTTCTTATCGCAGATATTTTTAAACTAATTTTTTCAAACTTTGTTTTTATACCCCAAGTTCCCACTTTGCAAGAGGCGAAGGCTCTCGTTTTTATAAAAAAAGAAATTTTGAAGAAAAAACATTTTGAAACAAACCTTTTTGAATTTTTTTTTGCCCAGAAAAAAATTACTCAACCTACCCCAAAATTGAATAGAAAATAGTTTCATTAACACCACAAAATAGAAATTAACTTTTCCATTGCTACATATGGCACACCAGCTGACGCGCTCTGGCACCAATGTGTGAAATATTTGGTGCACTCAAAAACCATATCAACGGCGGGAGGAAGAGTAAATGGCGTTAACGTGGCAATGAATATCCGAAGTTAACCCTAAGAAGCAGCGAATGAAGAACCGAAACCGCCTATACTCTTTTTACTTGACTGTAATTTCTTCATAGAGCTGTTGTTGTTATTCGTTTTTCGTTTTCTTTGTTTGTTAGTGATATAGTAAAATCTCTAAAGAATGCGTTTTTTAATAAATAAATACATATTATGGTGCAGTTACACCCACGCCTTTACTTTTATTTAAGTATTATATAAAAATCACTTAATTTACGATGGTGCTTTATTCAAGGATAGCTTTTCAGTTTATTTGAATTTTCATATCAATTTTAGTATCAATTGGTTTAAGTGCTTTTATGGTTATTACGAGTATACCCAGTAGTAATTTCTAAATCACATGTCTGTTTATGTGTTGAATATCATAAAAAGCGCTGAAATTTTCTTTTTTGAATATTAGAAGCAGCAGTTTGCGTTGTTTAGTGAATGTCAAATGCAGTGCAATTAAAACTGCGCGCTCAGTACTGTGGCATACAAACTGTCAGGGTTGATTTTTCTGGTTTTAATTTAATTTATTTAACAGCTTCATTTGTTTGGCTTTCCACGGTTATTATATTTAAATTTTTTAGATACTTATCGATTTAGAAAGACGTCTACCGATTATTGCTAAGGTACCATTTGTTTCGGGTTAATCGGTTTTTATGGATTTTTGATTTGTTATCGATTATAAATAAGCTCATTAGAAATTGTTTTATCTTTTTATTACTTGCTTGTCCATACATTTTTTTCCAACTCACTGGTGTAAAAGTTATAAATTTTTTTTTTTTTTTTTTTGTAATAAAAAATTAGTTTTTTTCTTCTTTTTCCTGTTTTTTTCCATTTTGCCTATTTTGTTTTGCGAGTCTAGAATTTTCGACTGCTTAATTTTCCTAGCCCACCTTTTGTTAAAATATTTTTAGTAAAATTTCGTATTTATAAATTTAATTTTCTTTTCACTATCGAAACTATCGATATGTTCTTACTATCGGTAGCTTCGCAACTCCAATAATTCACAGCACAAGTTTCACACACAATTTAATTTAATTTATTTATTCATTTATTCACAAATACTTTTTAAGCTGTTGATTTGACTGACGAAAATTTGCTACCATTGCTCCTTCTTCTTCTTTTTCTGCTCCTGCACAATTTTTAAGCAGCTTTTAATTGCAATTGCTTTTGTCAGCTTCTCACATTTGTTTTCTTGCTTTTGTTTCTTTTAATGAAACCATTGCATTACAATGATAAAATCATATGTATAAATATCTACCACAAAAAAATTAAATTAATAAAAGGAAAATTGAGAAAAAAACAAAAATAAACATAAAAGACAAACTGCAACTTTGCTAGCAACACCAAAATGCAGTCAAACGAAAATAAATAAAAAAAAAGCAACAAATTCAATAACAACAACAATTACTGACTGCTGAACTGCGCTTCCATTTTTTTTAACGAAATAATTAAATGAACATAACTCACAGCAAACACCGCCTTAAGCGTTGATGGGGCAGTAGCAGAGCTGCGGGAGCAACCCCATCGTCAACGCCACAGCGTTGGCTACAAGACGTCTATATGCTGTACTGCACTTCCGTTGCACCACACAACCGCTGTAGTATCAAACTCGTATCCATTCAGCGAAATCCAGTGGTTTTTTGCCATGGAATGACAGCAGATTTTTCGTTTGTCTTTGGAGCATCTTCCAGCATGTCTTCATGTAGCTACATACGCAAGCACATATGCATTGCACATCCTTACAATTACATACTTGCCTCCATGCCACTCTCATGCTTGACTCATACTACATACAATCTGCAGTAATTAATATTTTTGTTGCCATAATTTATCTGCAATAATTTGTTGCCGATTGCGTACCACCTCCCAGTTTGGCGCACAACAAACAAATGCGTTAGTGATGCAAATAATTGAGAAACCGAGTCGCCGTCTTTTTGAAACCACATACTACTAGTATTATTCTTTGATTAAGTTGATTAATCAAATTTTCAGTTAATCGATTACTTGATTAATCAAATTTATGAGTAATCAAAACGAGCGTTACTAGAGTATTTTCAAAAATGGTTAATCAAAAACTGATTAATTTACTCATTTTTTTATGTGAAAGTTTGCCTTGAAATAGCTGGAAAAAAAAAAAATTAAAAGCCCAACATGCTTCAAAATATTAAAAAATAAAAAAATTTAAGAAAATGTTGAGGTGTTGTCCGATGGCGAATGGGCAAAATGTCGAAGATGCAACAAATGGTTGAAGTATCAAGGAACTTCTAAATTTGTGCCATTTTAATATATGATTAATCATTTTATTCAAAAAACGATTAATCAATTAATTTTCTTTTTGATTAATCAAAATCCATAATTAATCGATGAATTGAGTAATCGAAATTATGATTAATCAAAATTTTGATTAATCAATTAATCGCACAGCCCTACCAGAAATACACGAACCAGAAGACTTAAGTGGAGACAGCAGCCCATTGCAGGTTAAAGATGCACATGCTTGTCAGGTAGCCTCTCGGTTCTGGGATATGGCGATAGAGATTTCTGGGCACATTCTTGGACAAAGCATAAGCACATACACTCACTTAGAGGTCCTAGATATAGTCTTTAAACCCAATTCTATTCTTAGTTAGATTAAGACATTGAAAAAAATTTCAAATCACTGCAATCTACATACCTAAATACTTTAAGCTAGCCTGGATCTATAATAATAATAATGCCCAACGGATTACCCACCATATCCCGCCCGACCGGCGCGAGGGGCGCACCCGCATGACGCGCGGATTGTTCTCTCGTGCCGAGTCTTTGAAAGGCTTTGGTTTGTTAATCGTCGAGATCTAAAACTGCTCAGCTACAGAGAAAACCTCATCAGCTAAGTAAAAAAGATTACACAATTAATAAATAATTAGTTGACAACGAAAAGTTATTGTTAAGAATAAAGATAAGAATCAAAGGATATGAAAAAAAATTTGTTGCTATGTATTTAGGATAGAAAGAATCGACTTTTTTATGCTGTATAGTGAGTCTGAGATATCGAACGTACCAGAATGAGAATTATAATCTTGACACAAACAACGAAAAGGCTCATTTAATTCAAAATTAGTCCGGCACTGCTTCAAGATAAGTGGTTTAAAATGTCTTGTTATGCGAGAAGGTACATTGAAGTTCACTTCGCTCAAAAGAAACGGGCTTACGATTGAACCATTTAGTAATTTAATCATGAAGACAATTCCAAGCATTTCTCTCCGACTAGAAAGGCTGTGAAGATTAATTAGTTTTAAGCGACTCGTATACGATGGCAAATTATACAAGGGATCCCAATGAAGATCTCTTAAGGCAAATAGTAAAAATTGCTTTTGAACTGATTCTAAGCGATCCACGTGGACCTGGTAACGCGGGTTCCAAACAATAGAACCGTATTCAAGTATCGGTCTGACTAATGTAGTAAAGAGAGTTTTAGTTACATAAGGGTCGCTAAATTCTTTAGACCATCGTTTAACAAATGCTAGAACGCCTCCAGCTTTATTGACTGTTACGTTAATGTGGCAGTTGAAACTGAGTTTGTAATCCATAGTAACCCCAAGGTCAACAAAATCATATATTTGCTCAAGATTGTAATTGTTAATTGTATAGGAAGCTGGCTGTGAAATTCCTCTCGAAAAACGCATGTATTTACATTTCTTTAGATTAAGCGGCATATAATTTAAATCGCACCAAGTAACTAGTGTATTTAGATCTGATTGAAGCTTATTGCTATCTTCGGGTGATGCGAATGACAAGAAAAGCTTTACATCGTCGGCATACATTAACATTTTCGAAAATTCTATTACTGTAGAAATATCATTTATAAACAACAAGAACAGAATCGGGCCCAGATGGCTTCCTTGAGGAACTCCAGAGGAGACATAAATAACATCGGATTCACAATTTTTAAACACTACTTTTTGTATTCTGTCGCTAAGGTAAGAAGAGATCCAGCGATTGAGACCCGGCTGGAAACCCAACTGATCTAGTTTATAAATAAGTAACGAGTGACACACTTTATCGAAAGCTTTGCTGAAATCAGTATAAATAACGTCGGTGTGCAGATTTTTTCTAAAGCCATTTGAGACATGATTTGTAAATTCAAGTAAATTTGTAACGGTGGACTTTCCCTTACAGAACCCGTGTTGACAGTCAGAAATCAAGGTAGAGATAGGATTCGTAAGCTGATTGGTAACAATAGCTTCAAACATTTTTGGGATGGCAGACAGCTTCGCTATGCCACGATAGTTCTCTATAGAAGCCCTGCTTCCACTTTTATGAAGCGGTAGAAGAAACGACTCTTTCCATGCTGTTGGAAAAACACCACACTTTAGTGACAGATTGAACAAATTGGTAAGGGGTTTGTAAATATTGTTAGCGCACTTCTTCAAGAAGCATGTAGGAATCCTATCAGGACCACATTTAAAAGATTCTTTCAAGGTTTTCAGATAAACAAGAACATCATTGGCGCATATAGTTGGACAATTAATTAAATTGTTCCCATGTAGCTCATAGGGATAATTTACAAAGTCAGAATTGGTGACGGCAGAATAGTTAGAAGTGAAAAATTGCGCAAAGAAATTTGCGATATCTTGATTATTGCTAGATAAAATGTCTTTATATTTCATGGCTGAGGGAAATCCCACTACTTTTCGTTTAGAATTTACGAAATCATAAAATGACTTAGGATTGCGAATAATGTCTCTTTTTGTTTTAGAGATATAGGCTTTATAGCACTTTTTATGCAAGTCGATGTACCTCTTACGTAGAACAGAATACAACAAGTAATGTTTGTTTAACCCCGATTTCTTAAATAATTTGAAAGAACGCGTTTTTCTATTTTTCAACATCATAAGCTCTTTAGTAAACCAAGCTTGCGTTGGATGATCATATGTTATTTTACGTTTAGGAACAAACTTCTCAAATAAGTAGTAAATAGTTTGATTAAAGTGTAAAACATTTGAATCGATATCGCCACAAAGCTCAGGCCAAGTTAATTTAGACAGTTCTCTATTTAATTTCTTATAGTTGGCTTTTGAGAAGTTAAAATCAAAGTTACTAATTGAGCAGCATTGTGTACATTGGCCATTACTTAAGGTTTCGTGCAATATTTCCATAGAAGGGTGGTAGACGTCTTCGGGTAAAGCCAACGGATCACAACGATTTACAGAAAATTTGTTTTTATCATCAACATAAATTAAATCTAAGATTTTACCAAACTTGTTAGAGTTAACATTTATTTGACTAAGGCAGAGATCGGAAATACCATCCAAAAAGTCATTGAAGCCCAGTTTGGATGGATTTGGAATAATGTTTCCATCAGATATGTTCCACGATATATGCGGTAGGTTGAAATCACCTAAAACAATCATCGAGTCAGAAGCTTTAGTCAATAAGTTAACAGTTTTGAGCAGAGAGACATGCTGCATGTAGATTGAAAGATCAGATGCTGGAGGGATGTAGCAAACAGATAAGTACATATACACATTCTCTAGCTGGATGCGGACGCATTTAAACTCAATGGAATCCGTGTTAGGTACATTAACCTCTTCTGAAGGAATGGAGGAATGAACGGCAATTAGAACACCACCTCCGACCTTGTTCAAGCGATCATGTCTATAAACTTGATATTCGTTACAAAAAAACTCGGAATTGAAAACATGCGGTTTTAGCCAAGTTTCGGTAAAAGCAATAACGTTATAACTGCAATGGAAAGATTTCAAATACAGATCATTTAATTTGGTATTTAAACCTCTGACATTTTGGTAGAAGATATTTACGGACTTAGAACTCAGTTTTTTGACTCAACATTACGAGAGATTTTAGCTACGTTGTCAACATTTCTGTTCGGCCTGTACTCAAATTCCCGCACAAGAGCCCCGGGAGGCCAAAAACAACTGTCCAAAAGAGAGTCAAAATCTTTTCCGGATACGTCAATTTTAAACGAAGACATATTCCGTTGGTAACCGAAATTAAACTTTCTAACAGTGAAGGTTTTATCTTTAATCTTAGAAGAAATATGGTACCTCAAATCATCTTCAGTAGTGTCTGGATGGAACCGAGACACAAATATCGATTTTTTTTGAGGGACCACAACCAGCTTTCTAACAATCGGTTCGGACTCCATCGCAATAGTTGGCGGTTCCAGGGTTTTTTTATTTGTTGACCTTGGGGGGGCGTTTTTGGACGTTGCCCGAACAACCGTACTAGGTACTGGAGATGCCAAATCTATAAGTTCAATGGCTGGAGGCAAGTTCAGCGCCGTTGATGTAGTAGGCAGATCAACCGTATGTCTGCTCGTGTTCTCGCGATTGGCTTCGCGATTTTCAGGGCATTCTAAATCTAAAACTACAGGCTTTAAAGTCTTGAAAATATTTTCATACTTCTTGAACTTTTCAGTCAGCAGTGAAAAATCTTTGGCGATTTCAGAAAACCCGTTTCTAATGTGCCTAAAGGTTTTACATAGCTCAACTTCCGACGATCGACATTTAGCACAGGACCAGCGCAGGCCTTTGCCGTCGTTAATTAAGTCAGCTATCCTACCAGTTAACCCGGCGCATTTTGCGTGGACAAGTCCATCGCACAGCCAGCACGCTACAAAGCGTTCGGACTCGCTTTTAATCTGACAATTTTCAAATAAACACGACATTTTTTTAAAAAAGTTAATTAAAAGAAATATAAAAAATTTAGTTTTATGAAAATGAAAGTGAAAATTAATGTTATCAAATCACAAGAAAAAGCAACCCTGACAGTTTGAAGGGCACAGAACTGAGCGAGCAGTTTTAGACACACTGTAATTGACGTTTAATAAACCACGCAAACAGCTGTAACAAAAGAGAGATTAAAAAAGCAAATCAGGACACAACAACAATTGCAATGTAAAGTACGAGCCTTTCAAATGCAACAAATAAAATATGCACAAAAAGAAACTCGGCACACACAAAATCAGTGTAATGAATTTAGATAATTTATCACTATTCAAAGCTTTAAGTAAACTTTTTCACACCAAGTTGTGAAGCACATTAAATATTTAACTCTTTTTTAACTTTAAATGTAACTTTTGATTTTTAGAATATCAAGAAATTATTTAATTGTTAAAGAAAATCACAGAGAAAATAAAAACACAACTACACAGCTTGACGTTTGCGTTTATGCTCTAGACTCGAAAGAAACCTTTATTGAAACACTCGAACCGCTCTTTACTAATACCTACGTACATAAGGGTGGGTTGAAAAAGTTGTGAAAATAGAAATTTAGCTGACAGAAACTTGACAAATTTCTGTGATGAAGAAGTCTAACAGCTGAAATGGATTTAAGAGAAAACCTATGGGGCTTGTCATTGAGTTTTCCTTCTCTATAATTCTAAAAACTTTTAATAAATAATTGATAAAAAAAAAATTATTCTGTACATTTAAAAATAGAGCGTGATCCCCAAAGCACAAAATGTTGCTTAAAATGTTTTTTTAAATTGAATTAAAATTTTCTTTTCACTTCACATCGAAATTCCAACTCCCTGTTAAGTACTTTATTTTCCAACCCACCCTAATGTACACACTCCCATACATACTTAGCTCACTACTCATTCGCAATATATTTATTCATTTACTTAAGCACATTCATAACCAAATTTATGCAATAATGTGTGTTGCATGTTGTAATTCTTTTACTTTGAAAATTCCATTTTTTTTAACAACTTATGCGGCATCTTTTACTTCTTGTTGAGGAGCATTTTCTTTTTGATTTCTTTGTTGTTGTTGTTTTATTTATTTATACCAGTCACTGCTGCTCGTCGTATATTTGTTGCACGGTTGGCTGCAGCTATAACAAATTGTTCAAATGGAAATGTTGGCTTTTTATGTTCGTGCAAAAAAAAAAAAAAAAAAAGCAAAAAAAAAAACATTTATTTATTTATACGTCAACGCACATATGTATGTTTGTATTATATGTATATTTATGAATGTTTATTTGTAAATATGTATGTTTTTTTTATGTTTGATTATATAAATGCATTTGAGCTTCTCATGGCTACAAATGACTACATGCAGCACACAAATCGATTAAGCTGTTTGCAACGTGTGGTCAGCTCTGGAGGAGGGCAAGTTAGCTTGAGAAGAGTTTGTTTAACGAATAAGAGGAAAAAAAAAGGAAAATAAACAAAGAATAAGCAAGCACGAAAATATGGAGGATCGTGGCGAAGGAAGTGCTATGACCGCATAGGAAATGAAGACCTTATTTAAGATTGAAGTTAGAATGTCTTATCTCGAATTAGGGATGTTTTATTATATTTAGCATAGGGGTAAAAATTTATTTTATTATAAATAAATAAACAAAAAAATTCCCCGTCAAGTCATTTAAAAACCTTGAAAAATTTATTAACTTATTAAAAAAAATTATAATGCTTGAGTTTGAGCTTACTAAAAGTATTTCGAAAGTACTGATGGCATATTCTACAGCTTCCAAACCACCTTAAATAAAATATTTTCTCTGTTGCAACTACCCCATTCGGTAAATTTTTTATATAACATTTTTTTTTTGGTGTTGGTTTTTGCGGTCTTTCTTGTTTTACAAAAAAAAAAAAAAAATTTTTTTTTATAATATAAAAGTAATAAAAAAAATATTTTCAACCCACCGTACTTCATATAGTAACCGATTTTTTATGTTAGCTTCTTGTTTATTTCCTGATCATTTCGAGACTCTTTTGGTACATTTTCATTATTATTCGGAGTTATGTTCGGGACTTCTTTGAGATCATTTCGGGACATCTTCGGTATTATTTTCGGTACTTGTTTGGTATCATTTTGAGACTTTTTCGGGACTATATCAGAACTTTTTTGGGTTTCTTTCCAAACTTCTTCAGAATCATTTTATTATCATTTCGGAGTTGTGATCGGTACTTCTTTCAGATAATTTCGGGACTTTTTCGGCATTATTTTCAGTACTTGTTTGGGATCATTTTGATAATTTAGCGGAATTGTTTTCGGGACTATTTCGGAGCTTTTTTTGGGTCCACTTATGGACTTCTTCAGAAGCCTTTCAGTGTCATTTCGAAGTTGTGTCCGGAACTTGTTTGGGATCGTTTTGGGATTGTTTTCAGGATTTTTGTTTGATAATTTGGTGGTATTTCGAGTGTTTTTCGGAACTTTTTCGAGATGATTTCGGAGCTTCTTCAGAATCTTTTCGGTATTTATTTCAGTACTTTTCTGATATCGTCTCGGGGTTTTGCAGTAAGTACGTAGCGACTAACGAATTAAATTCCAAAATTATTTTTTTCTCAATTTTTTGCTTAGTCAAGCATATTATCTTAGATATTTGAAATGTGAGTTCATTTTTTAAATTATACCCATGTATGTATATGTAAATCTTCCTTAGTTATCCCTTAAAATTCTAGAAAGAATCTATAAAACTTTTTAACTAAGATTCTGACAAAGTGCCTAGAACTAGCATTTTATCCTCAATTTCTGACCGGGTCTCATTAAGCTTCCCTACCAATATTTTTTATTTTTTTGAGTCCTTGGCATTATGAAGGAAATATAAAAAGCAGGCGGACGTTTCCACGTCGAACTCATATTTGTCTTATTCTCGTACATACATATTATACACTCAGTGGTCATCCAACAACTACAAATAGTAGAAAAATAAAAAGTTTACCCTTTTGCGGCGTCTCCATTTGTATTTGAGCGGTAGAATCAAGGATGCGTAGCAACGAGAGAAAAAATTCAATTTAAAATATTAGCGCACTTGTTGTGCGGAATGTTTTTTCAAAACATTTTTTTTTTACTCATGACTACAGTGTACTGTTGCTCCAACAACATTTTGGTGCGGTTTCTAGCTGAAAGCGCTGCGTTTGGAACAAAGTTATTCGCCCTTTTAGAAGATGAGTACTTAGGAGGTAGGCAAGTTGGAGTCGAGTTAACAGTCAACTACATCAACAACATTATGAGTGTTCAATTGTGTTTGTGTATGCTTGCTTACAGGTGTGGTATGTATGTATGTATGTCTGTATTTAGTTGGCAGTTTTTGTTGCTAAATGCGCGTACATTTTGTTGGCAATGAGTTATAACTTTATTTGTTGTGGGCGCCAATGAGAAATGAGCACGGCTCATCCATACGCCCAGAAATATTTGCTGCTCATGTGCATACATATGCACAATATATGTATGTATATCTATCTACTTATATATTTAGTGGTTATTAAGTATACAATTTAACCTAAGTGTAGATTTTAGATCTGTGGGTTTATACTTGTGGGAACTCGTAGATTGAGTTGTAATTCATGAAATAAAGTTTTGTAGTCAAGTTTTCATAAATGTTGTTATCGTAGTGCAACTAATCGATAACATAATTTTTATAATAATTTTGACGATATTTTATCCCAAGAATTTAAATGTCAATATTTCTGAAGGTCTTGTGGTCTGAAATATTATTTTTTCAAATTTTTTTAGCTAAAATCTTAAATCGACAATATTTGATAGAAAGTTATTCAGAAAGAGACCGATAACCATTTAAAATCAAATATGCGATTGAAATTCTTAGTAATCGATAAAACTTGTGATGGAAAAAATTTAAAAATTTATTAAAACTAAAACACTTATCAAAACTAAAAAATCGATAAATCGATGGAAATCGATGATAATTGAAATAAAATATATACCTATGTTATTTATATTTTTAAAAGTCTGATTTAAATAAATTTTATTATGAAACGAAGTTATGACAAAAATTATACAAAAAAAAAAAAAAATATCCCAAATATTGAATATTTTGCAATTCCAAAAAAAAAATGTATTTTCTATTAGAAAGTTTTAAATATTTTAAAATTGGGAGAATCAATGTTCGTCATAAAATTTTCTACCCAAATCTTCTTTTATTATTCCTCTCATAAACTATCTTTAGGTATCGTATAATTTCCAGAAAGTTTGTTTTTCCAAAATGTAAATTTTTGAGTTTGGGCCAAAATTAAATTTTTTTTTTGTTTTTAACTTTCTACCCGAGTGAATTTTATTAAACACAAAATCGCTCACTGAATAATTTTTTTTCGTTTTAGTTAGTGTTAAAACATAACTTAATATGTGAACATTTTCTTTAAATTTATTAGGGGCGCCTGAAAACACGACGATCTCAAGGGATTTTTGAAACACAACTTCAAAAGCTTTCAGAAAATTTATTTGTTTGCTGTTTGCTTCATATTTATTTTTTCTTATATTCCTCAACTTTTTTTCTCTTATTAAATATTTTTAATTTTTTATTTAAATTTGTTTTTTTTTATTTATTTTACCCTTTCGCTTGCACTACTTTCTTGTTCTATGTAGATCCCTCAGTCCCCTTAAACGCATAACGTTCTTTAAACCTTCATTAAACTTCATTAAAATATTCGCTTGCCGAAATACTTGCCAACATGCGCTTGTTCAAACTTCAATCTACCTTACCGCTTCTTCTTTGCCAACATTTGCATATGTTCGCATTGGCCGTCTTTTCGACAATTTTAATGCGTCTGCGCATGCGCACATTTTGCGCATATTTTTCTCACGTAATCGGGCTACTTTGCATTTACTGTCAAATTAATCCAATTTAACGTTAAAGTCTCCAGCGTACAACGTAATCACCGTTGAAAATTACGCGCAGTGGATACGCATGCGAAAACTAAATGCTGCTCAAACACTGGGAGAAATGTGGGCGAGATTTTAAATGTTTTTCAATAAAAAACGAAAAATTATTTTAAGATTTCTTGTTTGTATTTTGTATTATAATAATTAATTTTTATTTTCTTTTTCTATTTGCAGGTAAGCATACTAATTGTGCAATAAAATGAACTCGAATCAATTTTTGTTGGGAGAGGAGACCATGTCATTGCGGTAAATTAAAATCTCTAGACCTTTAGAGGATGCGAGGTTTGGTATGAGATATTGTATTGGACCTTTTCTCTTATAACCTTTTGTGGTTGATTTTTAAATATTTAAGTCAGAGTATTTAGCTACAACTTAGCTTCTAATATTGAGTAAGCGAACTATGCAACTCAAAAAAAAAAAAAAATTTATTTTTAAAGTCCATTTTATTCGACATATTTATTCTAAAGAAATTTTCTCAGTGTAACTGCTTATGCAACATACGCACTATACCAAGCAAACAAGAACACAACAACAACAACAATAACAACATAAAGCAAACAACACTTCATTGTATCAGTAACAATGACAATACAGAATATAACAACATCACCAGCAGCAACTTTACTACTCCTCATAGAAGTTACAACAACAAAGACAACGCTGATTTAGGAGACCATTGCGCAAAATGTTACCTTAATTGCCTACAATGTCCGGCTAAAAAGAGCCTAAACCAACTTTAAATGACCAACGAAATTGTACGAACCAATGGACCAAAGCATAGCCAGTTAGGCAGATCAAAAGGAACCTTTTTTAGTCAAAGATGCTGCTGGACTAACTACAAACATACATACATACATACAAACACAGACAGAGGGAAGAGCGCTTAACTCGATTGGTAGCCGCTTGAATGGTTCGTTATCTTTCAACAATGCTGCAACGAATTTGCAATATGGGAACGAATCGCAGCAACAGATCAGCAGCATAAAATAACGAAGCAAAAAAATAAAAAAAAAAAATTAAAAAAATTTAATTCACAAAAAAATATTATAAAATGCAAACAAAAATTGCATAAAAATTCAATACAAACGTTTATGTATGCAAGTTTTGTTGTTGGTTTAAGCTACCGCATATAGGGGTGGCAGCGCACAGTGGCGTGGTTGGAGAAAGTTTTTACAAAGAATTCAATATGTTGGCAAAAATCATTAGGAAGTGTGGTGAAAGGAGCTAGGGAGCTTGGGGTTACCATCTTTTTTGATTACCTGTGTTTACGATTGGTAATTGCAATCATACAAATTTTACTTATAAACACGTTTACATTTTTGATTACTTATGATAATGATTACTGTAATTCTCTTAATTTAGCAGCCATCAGAAGTTTGAGGTTACGATTATTGTAATAGTAATCATACAAAATTTTTAATTATGATTTCTGTAATTATAATTATTTTAAAGAGTAATCATGAGTATTTTGCGATTACTATTACTGTAATTATAAAAAAAATACTACTTCGATTACTTAATTTTTTTTTTGAGTTACTGTAATTGTAATCATACAAATTTAACGATTTTGATTCCTGTAATTTTAGTTCCTCAAATTTACTATTACGATTGCTGTAATTATAATCATAAATAATTTAAGATTACGATTACTGTAATTATCAAAAAAATTTACTACTTCGATTACCTCATACACATTTTACGATTTGGATTTCTGTAATTGTAATTCTCTTAAATTCACCATTACGATTACTGTAATTGTAGTCATAAATAATTTAAGATTACGATTATTGTAATTGTAGTTCTCTTGAATTTACCAATAATATTACTGTCATTGTAATCATACAAATTTTGTGATTGCGATTACTGTAATTGTAATCCTAAGATTATTATCATTCCTATAACTGTAACTGAAATTACAGCTTAGTATTTTACGATTATGATTACAGTAATTGTAATAATTCTTTTCGCGATTATAATTACAGTAATCGTAATCATAAAAATTTAAATAACGATTACAGTAACTGGAAGCCCTTAAATTAGACTATTTCGATTACTGTAATCATCATTTCAGTAATCGTAATCCTAAATAATCCTAGAAAAATTTTATTTTCTATTTCAATTTCTTTGCTGTTCCGAAAAAATTTAATTTTGTGCTAAATTCGCTCTAAATATCACACTGTGCCTCTGACAACATTTCTCTCGATCACATTCCGCAGCGCGGCTAATTCGTCGATTTTTTCAGAAGCTATCCGAAAATGTTTGGCTGCCGATTGTATCCGAATGTACCAAAGAAAAAACCAACAAAACAGAAAAAAAAAATGCCAATAATGGATGCGCGCACCACAGAGTCACCACCACTGCATTTGCCAACACTGCGCTGATGAGCACAGCACATGTTGCGCCACGCTACGCACATTGCGCACATACGAACCATGTTCCATGTTGTGCTGTGTGGCTGCTGCGGCTAGGCGGCTTTATATTTGGATTTTCTGTGGCTTTGACTTTTGCTGTGGCTAAAACGGCGACCGCATCGGTTAACCAAATCAGATACACATTTAGATTTTTCTGTTCTGCATAATGTCGATTGTTTACCATACATAAAATGTATGCAACGAACATCAAGCCATGGTTACGTACGTGTGTATGTTGGGTCATCATTTGGTGCGCAAGTTGACCGCGATGTGTATGATTCGGTTGGAGTTGGTTTTTGGTTTGCGATTGCGTCTTTGTCGCCGTGCCTGCTGACACAATGTGCTGTGCTGATGCTGCCATTGGTCCTATTATTGGCTTTACTGTTGCTGGAATTTTTATTTTTATTTGTTGTTGTTATTGTTAATGTTGTTATGTCTTAAGTGCCGCAAAACGCTCAGTTACGCATGACTGATTTTTTACGCTGTTAAACATTCCCTACACTATTCTACTTTACTCGCTTGTGCGTTGTAGCTCCTTAAAAAGCTCGGCTTGTTCGTTGATTGCTCTGCGACAATGGAATTCTCGTTGCTCAATATTTGCATGTTTTTGCATATTTTGAATCAGTTTTCTTTGCTTTTAAAATTTTTTGATATTTTTTTTTAACATTTATAATCCAACAGTAGATGCGTAAAGCACTGCAGCCCGATTTATAGTGCCAAAAAAACATAAAAATTCTTATAAAATTTTTTTTTATTTTTTCTTAAATTTTCTGTGTTAAAAAATCACCATAATAAAATCCATTGGCCGTGTCGTTCATTTAAATAATGTGTGAACGAATTTGGTTTGTTTTCGCCAGCATACACGAAACGAAAAATTGCTTCTTCTGTTGCCGCAGTAAACTCAGTTGCTCAAGTTGTCTCTTTGAAATGTGTGGCACTAACACGCATTTGAATATTTCACGCCGCATTTTTTTCGAACAATGAGCATTTTGAAGACAATGCAAGAATTAAACACTTTGATGTTGGGCTTCTGAGAAGTGTCAACTTTATTGTATGAGACTTAATTTAAGTTTGCTTTGCTTTTAAACAACAAGTTTTAGGCAATATGTAGAGTGATCTCTTTAAAAAAAAACCGCTGAACAATGTGAGTTTAAAAGCTTACATCAAGCTCTATAAAGTGTTTGCGCAGTCATAATTTTTCGTGTAGAAAGGTTTTGTAATTACATGTTTATTGTTTAAAGATAGCGATAAAAAGCTTTTAAAGAGCTTTTTTAAAAGCTTTGCAAAAAGCTTCCTTTTTTTAATTTATTAAATTGTAGTTAAAGATAGCGATAAAAAGCTTTTAAAGAGCTTTTTTAAAAGCTTTGCAAAAAGCTTCCTTTTTTTTAATGTATTAAATTGTAGTATTCTTTATAAAAAAATAATTATTTTAAAAATATCTATAAGGTGACCAGCAATATTTTTCCATAGCTGTTACTCAAAAATTTCTCAGTATGGTATTTGTTTGATTTTTATGAAATGTGTGCAAAAATGTGTGATATATGCATACCAATTTTCAAAATTTCAAAAGTAAACTACAAAAAATATTTCTAAAACAAATTCCTGCAATATGCATGTCTACTCAAGTTATTTGACACAAAAGAATTTTTGTTATAAATTCAATTGTAAAAGTTTGACAAGTGAAGCTTTCGTTTAATTTGTTCAAAAACTAAATGCAATATGTAGGTATACATATGTATGTAATATATACAACAAATATATATACATATGTATATACATATATATATACGTAGAAATGCACGTTATGAAGCAAAAATATTCCAACCGACATAGACAGGCAGTGAAATAAAATAATAAAGTTGCTTTCCTCAAAGGCAAAACAAATATTTGTGAAGTCCTAAAAACAAAAAAAAAAAATTAAATGAACCAAAAAATTTTAAAGAATACTGCACTTGCTACCTCAAGGCATACAACAGACAGCTAGCGAGCAACATGTTGCATCAAATAATAGACAGTTGTAAGCTGCAGCAGAAGAAAATTGAAAGAAAAACAAGTCAAAGAAAAAACAAAACTGAAAAAAAAAAAAAAAATTATTACTCACCGTAAGCAAAGAGTGAAATTGATAGAAGTTGGTATTCCGAAAGCATGCTATGCTGGTAAGAGCATTACAACAACAACGATGAATGGCCTGCAGCCGAAATCTATGACTATGCTCGCACAAATCAATGCACAATTTCTATTAGTGAGTTAGACTGATGACCAAATAAGTGCATATGTTGTACAGGCAATAGTGTTACAACAACAACAAGCATGAACAACAGCAAATGTATACGAATGATAGCAAAACAATGGCAAAAACATACAAACCTACAAACATATTTGAAGAATATACGCATGCGCAGACGTTGCTTTTCATCACAAGCACATGAAATGGCTAGTTTGGGTAAAACTGAATATTATATACCCAATTGTGCAATATGAAAAATGTGAGCAAAAAATTTACATATTTTATTGGTGGATTGAAACACTTTTTAAGAGCCTAAAACAGATATCAAGTCATAAGCGAGGTTATTTTGGTTGATAAAATAGCTTCCATAGAAAACGATTAATTTTTATTGTTAAAAAACAAAAAAAAATTGACATTCTCTATTTTGCCTGTATATTTTTTAGAAAATAATCGATAACAATAAATTAAAATCGATGCAACCCAGTTAAAGCTACGCAAATAAACTATGGAATAAAACGTTAAAATTTTTGGTAAAAAAAATCAATGAAAATCGAAAATAAAAAAATCTACGAGATTTTTAAATTAATAAATTTTTAAGAAAATTTAAAACTATTATTATTTTGTTTTTTATTTTTTTTTTTTATAATTTTATGACAAAAATAAAATAGAGAAATTTTTTGCTAAAAAAAAAAAATCAATGAAAATAAAAAAAAAATTAAATAATTGAAGAAAATTTAAAATTATTTTATGATAAAAAAAACAATAACTTTTCATTAAACCCAATACAAATAATCGAAATCAATAAATAAAAAATTAAGTAAAATCGATAAAATTCATGAAAGTGCTTAAATAATAATCGCTAGCACGAGCTTAAACTTGGGAAGCATTACAAACAAACTTTCAAGCTGTCATCCCTACGCTTTGCTGTGTCCTGTTTTTCTCAACTATTTTTGTCACGCTTCACACAACTGGGTATACAAATGCATAATAAACCATGAAAATGTTAGCATATTTCGTGCTCTTTACGCTGACCAACTAATAGCTTCGAACATAACAGAAACTTGAAACATAGCGATTGCATGGCTGACTGCACTGTGCCTGCTGGCGGAATTGACTGACCATTGAATGGCTTTTGCTGCACGCCTCCTTGGCTATTGCAGCTTTAATGGGCATGTTGCACTTGTAAGCACAAAAGCTACTATTGCATGCACATCTCTATACAGAGTACATATGTATGTATGTATGTATGTATGTATGTATGTGTGTATGTGGCATGCCCCAAAGTAGGAGCAGCGGCAGCCAGCACAAATGCAATGCTTCAGTTCATTGCAATACGAATTTCTGTGTTGTTGCTGTTGCTGCGATTGACTTTTATTGCTGTTGTTACTCTTCGCTTTCAATGCTTTACTGTCTTTTGCTAATGTAATTTATATTTGCTGTTGTTGTTGTTCACATTACCAGTGCAGCATTGAAATTATGAGACCACCTTTGAGCATATTTGCTTGTTGCGTTATTTGTTATTGTTGTTGCTGCTGCTACGGTTGCTCTTGGCTGGCTGTTCATTACAAGCCCTCAACATGTTGCTTTTGCTGTTTCTACTGTGCTTATTACTATTGTTGTTTTTGTTATACTACATTCATGTTTGGACCCCCATACATCAATCGTTCGTTCGTCCATTCGTTCGGTTGTTCTTTCACTCGTTCCTTCATTTGTTCATTGTACAAACAATTGTTGGATATTTTTTGACTGAGAGCAAAGAATGTTGTATGTAAAATCATTTTTTGTTTGTTTTTTTGGATTTGTTTTGTATTTTTCAATTTATTATTCAAAATTTGTATAGCTCAGGTATAGTTCTGATCTAGTCCAATTATCTGCAGGGTGACTTATGATAGTTTTCGTCTATTTTGAACTAGTTGGAGACTGGTATAATTATGTCTGTAATCTTTTTCTTAAAAATATTAATTGCTCAATTGAAACATGTAAGAAAAATCGAATCAGCTTTTTGGTAGATATACATACATATGCATTTATTCTTCTTCTTTTTTGTTTTAAATATTGTTTGTTGCCTGCGGCCTAGAAATACTCTTTTCTCCCATTAAAGCACGCACGAACTTTTTGAACTCCAAAATTTATTACTACAGATTTTCGTATCCTAACTTTTAATTTGATAATTTAATAGCTAACACTACACACATACACACATAAGCTCGAGTTGGAATCGAAGTTTTGCAAATTCGGAATTTTACTTTTCTTTTTTGTTTGGTATAATTCAATATTTTGGAAATTATTGTACTTATATAAATAAAAAATATGCTTTGGGACTTTTAAATGGGATACTTATACATAGGTATAAGAAAAAAATATTTGAAAATAAAAAATCGTTATTCCTTTTTTTTGAATATTTAAATATTCTCTAAATCGAGAAATAAAATTTTGCCTTTAACTCGCCTTTACTCACTTTTTTATCTTGGGACCCGTTGATATAGCTCACAATATACTGAAATTTTAGAAGAGCTTTTGTGTTTTTTTCACAAATTATGGTAACTTTTTTTTCAAATATACTTCGACAGTTTCAAGCGTAAAAAAAAATATTATGGAAAAAAAAACTTTTCTAGTTCTGAAAAATTCGTCTTTAAATTTTGGCTAAAAATTTTTAGTTTATACCTCTGGTAGCTCTTACAATGTACTGATATGAGAATTTTTATCTTTTTTTTCAAATATATGAAAATTTCTATTTTTTTTTTTTAGTGTTAAATTTCGCGCAAGGTACTTGAAGGTTGAAAAAAATTATTTCCAAAAATAAATTTAATTTCTAATTTTGAACTCAAATTTTTTAGTTTATACCTCTGGTTTATCTAATCTAACAATATATAGACATTTTAATTTGAATATTTTTTTTTGTGTCTACATAAAAACTTTGTTTTTTTCTTATTTCTTTTCTTATGTTTTTAGTCAGGTTCAATTAATTTTATAATTAAAAAAAATCTTGTTTGTTTTTGCATTTTCACATAATGGTTTTTGTATTCCAAATGAAGAAATTTGAAAGAAAAATGTAACAAAAAATGTATTTTATTTTTGTTTTTATATTCCATTCCCAATTTGCTATCAATCGGCCATTGTCAAAAGTTGTGTATTGGCAACTCATTGATGGGAAGAAGCTTTAGTAGTAATTTCATTTGTGTACTAACTGTTTTAAATAAATTGTTGCTTTTTGGTGCTTCTAAATCGATTGAATTTTGATTATTATTTTTATTATTCACATCATCTCCTGCTTTCTCGAGTGCGTTGCTTTATTACTAAGGCCAACCCAACCACAAACATTATCTTTTTTTCCAACTAATCTACGTCTTTCTGCTGCTTTTCCAACATTTCTACCACTCCTTAATATTTTTCGTGCACCTGCGTTCAGGTCAACGCCTCTCACCCACAATTCTCTTACACCATACTTACTTTCCTTACTACCAGTCAACCGTAGCTTAAAATAACGCATTCACTTTGCTGCATTGTTTCATGCCGTCAATACATGCATACATACATACATACATACATACTCGTGTTCTTAGTTGGAAAGCTAGCAGTTATTCCTTTTTTTTCTCTTCCATTAGCCCTGTAGGCTGTAAAAGTAGCAAATTCTGTTTGCCATAAATGTCATTATTGTATAGTCTCTTTCTTTTTTTTTATTTCTTTTTTGGGCTTTTTCAGATTCTTAGCTTTAAGCTAAATTGATTTTTTGTACAAACAATGGTTTTCTACTTTTACAATTCTTCATTTATTTGGTTAGTTATGTACGTTTGTGGATACTCAGAAGATTTCTTTTCGCTTTGTTATGTTAATTAAAAACTTTATTCATATTTGTTTGTTTTCAATTTTGTTTTTATTTGAGTCACTGCTGTTATGGAAGGTAAATTATTCATGCGCTTTATTTGACTACTACCAAATGTGTTGATTTATGGGTAAGAGGGTGGAGTAACAAAAGTTCGTTTGGTTTGTTAAGAACAAAAATATAATGAAAAAAAAAAAATAAAAATTTGTAATCGAGATAAAAAAAATCTTGTTTTTCTTATTACTTAGATTTTTTTTAAATTTTTTTATTATTGTTGTTATTTCACTTTTAATTTTTTTTTTGGCGTTTTTGATTATTTTTGTTTGGCAAAAAAAGTTTTATATTTTTAATTATTTTTAATTTTTCCTAATTTTTTTTTTATTTTTGTTATTTTACTTAATTTTTTTATTATTAATTTTTTCTGCTTATAATGTTTTTAGTTATTTTTAATTTTTCTTAATTTTTTTATTATTTTACTAAAAAATTTTAAATTTTTTTTTAATTGTTCTTGTTATTTATTTTTTATTTCTGTTTATTTTGCTTAACAAATGTTTTCATTATTATTAATTTTTGTTTTTTTTTTATTTATGCTTAGTTTGACAAAAAAAGTTTTATGTTTTTAATTATTTTCAATTTTTCCTATTTTTTTTTTATATTTGTTATTTTACTCAATATTTTTATTTTTTTATTATTATTTTTTTCTGCTTATAATGTTTTTAGTTATTTTTAATTTTTCTTAATTTTTTTATTATTTTACTAAAAATTTTTTTTAATTTTTTTAATTATTCTTGTTATTTATTTTTTATTTCTGTTCACTTTGCCAAACAAATGTTAACTCTTTTAATTATTATTAATATTTCTTAATATATTGTTTATATATTTTTTAACCTTTTTTGAGTTGCCGAACTTTTGTTACTACCCCCCTCCGCTCCATATGTGGGCTTTATTATTTGAACTGCTTTTAATTGTCAATATTTGATCAAGCTGTTAGGGCATTATCTGTTAAACTAAAGTGCTTATAAGCAAAATTTACAAACTTTTTTATAGAAAAAGTATCTTTAGTAGTTATATCAAGTTTCTGTTTGCCAGCAACACTTAATAAAATTAATCATACTATATATGGAAGTAGCTACTTTGCATAATATTTGTTAGTAAATTTTTTTTTGTTTTAAGATTTTATCGGTTGGATTTTGTGTATCATATTTAACTTCCTTACGACTTATACAAAATTAATAAAACAAAAATAACAATAAAATGAAATATTAAAAATTATTATATTTTTTTTGTTGGAAATTTGCATACATAAATATTTAATTTTAAAAATGCACGAAAAACACGATAAATGTGGAATTTTAAGCGAAGATTTAATAAATTGCTTCTCGTGTTTTGTTTGATGCTTTTGACTAGTAGCCATTGTACTATTTAGCTTATTGATGTTAAGCTTGTTCATTTTAATGCTAATTTAAATATGACTTTATAAGGGGATTATCGTTTTATTTATACTAGTATATCCCGTGGTCGAAATTCGACCACCTTAAATTAGTTTAACTTATTAAATCCTCTGTTCGCATTTTTCTCCAGTTCCTAATGCCATTTTTATTGCTGAAAATAATTATTTATAGTTGAGTTATTGAGAGTCGCTTTCATAAAAGCTAGTTTACTCTAAAGCCGGGTAATTTGACAACTAACCAAATAAAATCCGTCCATTAAAGACCAGTAATCATTAATAGGAGATGGCAAAAACGGTACTTAGTAATGTTTGAAAGTCCACCATCAGACCCACCACTCCTTTCATATTCCGTCAATACCTATTTCAATAAACAAAATTAAATTTCATGGGCATATACCAACAACATAGTTAGACTTATAATATATATAATGGTCACATAGAATGATGCCATATCGAACAAAATTGGCCATATGGATTGAAACGAATGAAAGTTCATTTTGAGATTCCGTTAACTTCTTAACATTTGCCGGTTTCCAAATTGTGTTTTTTTTTTTTTGGTATACAGACAGTTTTCTCAATTTTTCTTTTAGTTGTATATTTTTTGAAGTCCGTATAGCGGGAGAATATTACAACTTAGACATATGATGGTTTTCTGGTTTTTTTCGTCAAATTCAACTCGGAAATATTGAAAACACATAACCTAACTGGCCCAATTTAATATTGGGGTATATGTCGACTCTTTTACAAATAAAAATTTTTATGAAGAAAATAGTTGATGTCTTTAGGAAAATTAACGCAATTTCAAACTATTTCGTGAATATAAAATTGAAGAAGCTACAAACTGCGTTTTTACTTTTCGTATATTAAATATGATATATTTCTTAAAAAATATATATTGATAAATTGAAATAATTTTTTAGCTTTTTTTTTGCAAAAAATTTGGTTTTTTCACTCGAAGATGGATTTCAGAAACAGAAAAATATTGAAATATTGGGTTATATGTCGACTCTTTTACAAATAAAAATTTTTAGGAAGAAAATAGTTGATGTCTTTAGGAAAATTAACGCAATTTCAAACTATTTCGTGAATATAAAATTGAAGAAGCTACAAACTGCGTTTTTACTTTTCGTATATTAAATATGATATATTTCTTAAAAAATATATACTGATAAATTGAAATAATTTTTTAGCTTTTTTTTTCAAACAATTTGGTTTTTTCACTCGAAAAAAGATGTCATAAACAGAAAAATATTGAAATATCGGGATATATGTCGACTCTTTTACAAATGAAAATTTTTAGGAAGAAAATAGTTGATGTCTTTAGGAAAATTAACGCAATTTCAAACTATTTCGTGAATATAAAATTGAAGAACTACAAACTGCGTTTTTACTTTTTATATATTAAATATGATATATTTCTTAAAAAATATATATTGATAAATTGAAATAATTTTTTAGCTTTTTTTTTTGCAAAAAATTTGGTTTTTTCACTCGAAGATGGATGTCAGAAACAGAAAAATATTGAAATATTGGGTTATATGTCGACTCTTTTACAAATAAAAATTTTTAGGAAGAAAATAGTTGATGTCTTTAGGAAAATTAACGCAATTTCAAACTATTACATGAATATAAAATTGAAGAAGCTACAAACTGTGTTTTATTGAAGAATAGTCAATATGAAAAAAAAGGAAAAAAATTTTATATTCGAAGTTGTGTTCGAACCATTAAACCCCACGCGTCCCACCCGAGCGCATTACACATGCTCTATTGGTACACATAAGTATGGCGTGTCAAATGCTATACCTAAGCGCTAAAGGTTCAGCAAATATTTCCACCGCTAAGAATATATGTACATACATACATACCATATAGATTGAAACCAATGAAAGTTCATTTTGAGATTCCGTTAACTTCTTAACATTAGCCGGTTTCCAAATTGTGTTTTTTGGTATACAGACAGTTTTCTCAATTTTACTTGTAGTTGTAGATTTTTTGAAGTCCGTATAGCGGGAGAATATTACAACTTAGACATATCGCACCCTAAATCAAAAACAGTCACAACTCAAAATTTTTTTTGGTCGCTTTCTTGGCATAGATTGCCTAATAAAAATTGGTGCAGCCAATACATACAATATTATTCTTTTTGACTATTATCGTTACTCTTTCAAGAGCACAGTGATGTCAAGTTTTTAAAAATCAAATCACTTTTGTGCGATCCAGAAGCAATTAACTGAAAGTTACTCGGATTTTGAGTTGTGACTCTTTTTGATTTAGTGTGCGATATGATGGTTTTCTGGTTTTTTTCGTCAAATTCAACTCGGAAATATTGAAAACACATAACCTAACTGGCCCAATTTAATATTGGGGTATATGTCGACTCTTTTACAAATAAAAATTTTTATGAAGAAAATAGTTGATGTCTTTAGGAAAATTAACGCAATTTCAAACTATTTCGTGAATATTAAATTGAAGAACTACAAACTGCGTTTTTACTTTTTCCATATTAAATATGATAGATTTCTTAAAAAATATAAATTTATAAATATTGATAAATTGGAATAATTTTTTAGATTTTATTGAAAAAATTTGAGTTTTTCACTCCAAGATAGATGTCATAAACATAATAAACAGAAAAATATTGGATTACAAATATAATAAATTAAAAAAAAAAAAAATATAATAAAAAGTTTTCGTATATTTTAAGGCAAATTCAATTTAGTAAAAAAAAAAAAAAACTTTACCTGCCCTGAACACGTTCTTGAACATACGAACGCACGCATCATAGCCGGCACGCTCACCACCTGCGCCACTGGTGTATGTACAACAAAAAAGTCAAATACTGTAGTTAACAGCTTTGGGTTTTGGTGAAAACTTTGATGAATTATTACAAATTAATGAAGCATTTTTTGTTAAATATAATATGCCTATGCAAAGCTCCTGGCCCATGAAAACATATCAAAATATATAATAATTGGAGTTATGCATTGTTTTATGAGATACACTCTGGCAATTGATTGTATGGAAAAAATGTTAGCCTATTAATATATAGATAATGGTCACATAGAATGATGCCATATCGAACAAAATTGGCCATATGGATTGAAACGAATGAAAGTTAACTTCTTAACATTTGCCGGTTTCCAAATTGTGTTTTTTTTTTTTTGGTATACAGACAGTTTTCTCAATTTTTCTTTTAGTTGTATATTTTTTGAAGTCCGTATAGCGGGAGAATATTACAACTTAGACATATGAAGGTTTTCTGGTTTTTTTCGTCAAATTCAACTCGGAAATATTGAAAACACATAACCTAACTGGCCCAATTTAATATTGGGGTATATGTCGACTCTTTTACAAATAAAAATTTTTATGAAGAAAATAGTTGATGTCTTTAGGAAAATTAACGCAATTTCAAACTATTTCGTGAATATAAAATTGAAGAAGCTACAAACTGCGTTTTTACTTTTCGTATATTAAATATGATATATTTCTTAAACAATATATACTGATAAATTGAAATAATTTTTTAGCTTTTTTTTTCAAACAATTTGGTTTTTTCACTCGAAAAAAGATGTCATAAACAGAAAAATATTGAAATATCGGGTTATATGTCGACTCTTTTACAAATGAAAATTTTTAGGAAGAAAATAGTTGATGTCTTTAGGAAAATTAACGCAATTTCAAACTATTTCGTGAATATAAAATTGAAGAACTACAAACTGCGTTTTTACTTTTTATATATTAAATATGATATATTTCTTAAAAAATATATATTGATAAATTGAAATAATTTTTTAGCTTTTTTTTTGCAAAAAATTTGGTTTTTTCACTCGAAGATGGATGTCAGAAACAGAAAAATATTGAAATATTGGGTTATATGTCAACTCTTTTACAAATAAAAATTTTTAGGAAGAAAATAGTTGATGTCTTTAGGAAAATTAACGCAATTTCAAACTATTTCGTGAATATAAAATTGAAGAACTACAAACTGCGTTTTTACTTTTTATATATTAAATATGATATATTTCTTAAAAAATATATATTGATAAATTGAAATAATTTTTTAGCTTTTTTTTACAAAAAATTTGGTTTTTTCACTCGAAGATGGATGTCAGAAACAGAAAAATATTGAAATATTGGGTTATATATCGACTCTTTTACAAATAAAAATTTTTAGGAAGAAAATAGTTCATGTCTTTAGGAAAATTAACGCAATTTCGAACTATTTCGTGAATATTAAATTGAAGAACTACAAACTGCGTTTTTACTTTTTCCATATTAAATATGATAGATTTCTTAAAAAATATAAATTTATAAATATTGATAAATTGGAATAATTTTTTAGATTTTATTCAAAAAATTTGAGTTTTTCACTCCAAGATAGATGTCATAAACATAATAAACAGAAAAATATTGGATTACAAATATAATAAATTAAAAAAAAAAAAATATAATAAAAAGTTTTCGTATATTTTAAGGCAAATTCAATTTAGTAAAAAAAAAAAACTTTACCTGCCCTGAACACGTTCTTGAACATACGAACGCACGCATCATAGGCGGCACAATCACCACCTGCGCCACTGCTGTATGTACAACAAAAAAGTCAAATACTGTAGTTAACAGCTTTGGGTTTTGGTGAAAACTTTGATGAATTCTTACAAATTAATGAAGCATTTTTTGTTAAATATAATATGCCTATGCAAAGCTCCTGGCCCATGAAAACATATCAAAATATATAATAATTGGAGTTATGCGTTGTTTTATGAGATACACTCTGGCAATTGATTGTATGGAAAAAATGTTAGCCTATTAATATATAGATATTAAAAAAATTGTGTGGTATGTGAATAGCAAAAGGAATTCCATTTTTGATGTAGCGACCAATGTTATTTATTTGAAAATATTGAAAAGCTAACATATGTTCATAGATTTCAGTTCATATTATTTTTTACCAAATTTCTGTGTACTTCGAGAGTTATGCAGCATTCGAATTTTATAACTTTGCGTTCAGTGTCGCGATTAGTCCACTACATCAACTCGTTCTATTGAAAAAGCTCAATAATTTTTTTTTTCCCACAAGTAAAAGCTTCCTCAAAGCACTTTTCAGTTCCCAGCAAAACATCTTCAAAACTACCCAGTTCTCAACAAATTTTCATACTACACAACCCACTTAAGAAAATGCCACCTATATCGCAGCCAATCACAATGCTCAAGTCATTTATTTGAGTACTCGTATTAACGTCAGCCCGATCACATGTAGCCACTTAATTTATTTGTGCACAACAATTTGTTGCTTTGATTCTTTTTTGTTGCGCGCGCGCATCGGCTATTGTGTTTAATAAATATCAATGTCAAAGCTAGTGAACGGCCAACGACAAAAAACGAAAATGTAAATACAATATATGGCGGTTCACATGTAACCCTCCTACCTAAAATTCAATGCGATTCAATTATTTCGCAACCGCTGCGGGCGCAACAAAAACGGCGCATAAACTGCTTATGAGCGGCAAAAAAAAAAAAAAAAAGCAAAAAGAACAATAAGCAAAAAATCAAAGCAGGAATATCTGTGCAGCCATGCATTGATTTGATATGTAATATCGGCGATCCGCGCGCTCATACTCCCTATCAAGCGCGCGGCTTTGTATGAGCGCGCACATAAAAAAAAAAGTAGTTCAATGCGCAGGCGCAATATTGCTGCCCTATGTACGTACACTTACAATGCATTTTTTCAACTATTTATGCGCCTTTTCTGCCTTTTAACATGCATATACTTATACTACTTAGTTCGATATTATTTTCATTTTTTCATATGTTTGCTAAGTTTGCCTTTACCTTTGCGCCTGCGCATTGTACCTGGCAGGCATTCAATAAGTCCTCGGCATGTGTGTACGAATATGTGAACGACATAGTGCATAGTGCTTGTTCGCGCCGCCTTATCATCCTTTTGTTTTTGATGCTCAGCCGCGGCCATTAGGGTGCATTATTTTTGCACATGGACATTGTGTTGCAGCTGCTTGTTGCCTCGAATTTTTTTATTTTTATTTTTTGTTTTTTTTTTTTTTTTGCTCCAGCACTAGATATGAGTATCTGCTAGGTATTGTGTGTTGTTGTTATTGCTTACTGACTATTTCTTTGTATACCCAGCTGATGAGTAAAAATTTCCTTATATTTTTGGTATATTAAAAATTTTGCTTTGAAAAAAGTTCAAAGTTTTTGTAGTAAAGGGACTTCGTCGTGCTTTAACGGGATTTCTGCTCTCGACTCAAAGAGAAAATAGGGACTTAAGAGCCTCAAATCAAACAGCAGTCATGTCACTTGACCATAGAGCTTTTTAAAAAAGCTCAACAAGTTTATAATTAAAGTGCTATATTCGAGCTTTATTCAGCAACGGTAAAGCATTTTTATCAAGCTTTCATTCTTGAAAACTCAATGAAAAAGTAATGCGACTTACAAGTAAAATAAATTAAAAGTGTTCTAAGTTAATTTTTGTAAGAGCTCGAACTAGTCTTTTCTATTCTATTTTTGCTTAAACTGTAAAAGTTCCTCAAGAAAATAAAATTTAAAGAAATATTTAAATAAAGCTCAGTGTGTTCTAAGAAAGCATAATGAAGATTTTATTAGTTGTCTATTTTTTAAAGTTGTCTAAACTTTATTTAGAAAAAAACACTGACGTTATATGATATTCAAAAAGCTTTTCAAAGTTTTTCGAAAAAAGCTTCAAAAAAATAATATAAAGCTATAAAGTAGGGAAGCTTTTAAAGTACTAATTGTTAATTTTAGTGACAGTAACAAGACATTTCCATTACATCTTACATCGCTAAGGAAATCGAAACGAAATGAAAACTTTTTGTATAACTATTTCTAATATATTTTTTGCAAAAGCTCAATTTTGAAATTATGAAAAAAGTTATTTTTTAAACTTAGATATTAATTGTATATTAGTCACATTTAAGGCTCCTAGTTTTATTAAAAGTTTAAGTTCGTATGTGAAAGCTCTTACTTTTTCGTGAAAGCTCGCTGTGAAAGATAATTATTTTTGGAACCATTTATTACATTTAAAAACGGCGAAATAGTTAAAAATTAACTGTTGAATTGATTTCGAATAACTAATAAAATTAAAAAGTTTGCATAAGATATTTTTATAACTGGAGAGCTTTTTAAGTTTACATCAATTTGAGAATAAAAAAATTTATTCTTCATAGAATCAGGTTTTATTGTTATATTACTAGAAGAAAGAAATTTTTAAACAGCAAACTTGTTACTGGCAAAAGTTCAAAAAATTAAATCACTACCGGGTATATAATTCACAATTACACCCGCATTAAAACTCCCGCGCTGTGTGTTGCTTGATTGTTTTGCACTGTTGCTGCTCCTGTTATTGTTAAGTTGATAACCATGTTCAAATAAATCACCTTTTAGCTACTTTTTGCGTTGAATAGTGTTGCTGCCGCCACAATCAACCAGCAAAAGCAACAACAACAACAACAACAATATAGCATGTCCTTTCGTTGTTGCTTTGGAAAAAATGCCGCCACTACTATTTCGCCTTTTGCATTCTTCATGTTGCTCCTATTTTGCGCCATTGTTACTCTAACTGGGCATTGTTTACGTTTTTATCGTTTGTTATTGTTGTTGTTGTTGCTGTTGCTGTTGTCGTTTGTTGCCAGCGCGTTATCTTGACTTGATGCCATATTTAAATGCATACATGAGATATGCTTTTATTTATTTATATATGCATTATTTTAACATTTTAGCTCGAAGGTAAGAGGAAGCTCTCTGCTTATTTTTTCATTTTCATTTTTTATTTCTTGATTCCTTTTGCAACTCCTAAACATATTTTATTTCCTTACAATGGCGCATGTGTATGTGTGAGTGTGTGTGTGTGTGTGCCGCAGCATTTCTTACTATTTATGCATTGTTTAGTTATTATAGCCTGCCATCTTTTGTTATTTGCTGTCGTTGTCGTTGTTGTTGTTGTTGCTGTTATACCTCTAGCTTTTACTCAGCTTACATTGTTAGCATTGTTAGTTGTGCCAGCGGAGCATCATCCTTTACAGGTAAAAAGTTAAAATGTTGCGCTTAATTTCACATAAACATAAGTTTTGTTTAGTTGTGCCCAACCTCTTGCGCTTGTTTTGTGTGTGTGTGTGTGTGTGTAAACTTTCATAAAAGCTTTTAGTTACTAACTGTCCCTCAAGCGTATATCACAATTCGTTGCAGTGCAACTCATGCCCTCACTCTGCTATCGTTTCCTTTTACTTCCTCGTGTCTTATTACATATTTCCTCATAAATAAATATGTATGTGTAGCATTTTGCATTTTACTCGCACGCCTCATGCTTCATCTTGCTTCCGTCTCCTACCATACACATACATACATATAGTATTTATTCGTTATGCTTCAATGCAATAGTTGAATTGTCTGTCCGCCCCTATGTTATACGCCTTCATTGTCCATTTGTAATAGCTTAAGTAATGCCTTCAGTACTCACAACACCATAATAAGTACTTAAGTAAACATATTCTGAAATTTTGCAAATATACATGCCATCACGATCTGTAAATGCCCGCATGAAAGCTTTCAAAAGTAAATCGCATAACATCTATGTTGTATCTATGCTGATGCTATGCTGATGTAATCGTCATACTTGATTTACGTTTGTAGCAAAAATATTACTTACCTTAACTTCATCTGTTACATTATTTAAAGCGAAAGAAAAAAAGCTTTTAACCGAATTTTTTTGTACAAACTACATATTTTTTAAAACTAGAAAAATTGCTTAACAAAATTGGGACTGAAAACTCATGCAATTACAAAAAAAAAAGCTCTACCGAAAAGCTCGGCTCACAACTTTCAGAAAGCTTAATTCCAATAAAGCTTTATCTTTTATGAAACACATAAACAATCCAAGCATTTATAACAAAAAAAGAAATGAAAAGCTCCAAAAACCACTGCCCACAATTTTCGGATATCATAATTATTGTAAAGCTTTTAGCAATATTAAACATTTTAATAAGTTCAAATTTATTATTAAGAAAGCTCGGTACAACGATAGCTGCGAGCAGTATTAGAAAATTAGATTATTGAATAGTTTTAAGCAAAATTTGTAAAATATATTTGAAAACAAATGAAAGAATTTCGTGTTTTCTATGAAAGCTTTATGGTAAAAAAACCGAAAGCAACGATATTAGTTTGTGATTAAAAAACTTTTATGCCGATGTTGTTCGCAAGATATTCTCAAAAACTCAACCAAACAAGATTTTGTATATACAAGTTGATTACAAAAGCTCAAAATTCAAAAAGCTAACCCTAAAAATAGCAAATTTAGTATTCGAACTTTTCTCATTATCAACAAGCTTTGTCGAAATTTAAAACAGTACGTGAAGAAATCTGACACAGCTCACCTTCCTAACGAATCTAAAGTTTAAATAAAGTCGGTTAAAATGTGTTCGACAAAATCAACCTTTAGAATTATTTTAATGAAAGCTCATCGAAAGCTCAAAAAAAGTCCAAGAGATGATAAAGCTTTCGAAGTCTAAGAGCTTTTACCAGAATTTCACCATGTTTAAAGATTTCCTACTATTTTTCCTAATATAACTTCTTGAGAGCTTTAAGCTACTATTTAAGATGCTTTATGAAAGCTTTCGTAGTGCTTATTTTAGAAAAAAGCTTACTTTTTAGTTTAGTCAATGTTTTTGGAACTAGAATTTCTTCAAAAAAAGTTAATCTGTTTGCAATACTAATAAAAAATCAGCTTTTCAAAGCCTTGCTCCATTTTGATTAGACTTTTCCATTATCATTTAACATTTATGTTAATATTCAATAACAATGAGCTCCACAACTTGGCTTGTCAATATGAAGACATAACATTTCATTACGAATCCATGTAAATGCAATTCAAATGCATACTTACTATGCTATCGAACGCTTAAATGCATGCATAAATATGATAATGAGGAATGCCAGTGGCATATATTGCCATTGATGATGTAGAAAATCAGCTAAACTATACTTAGGTAGTTTGTTAGTGGTGCAGAGTAGCTTTTGCTAAGAGCATTAAAACAACAACATGTTTATCATGTTACTGATTTGTTACAAAAACAAGTCACAAGATGTGCTCTTTATCATTACACAAACATTATGATGATTTAATTAAGCTATTCAATTGAAAGATTTCTTCCTTTAGCTGCACTACACGCTCTCTCTATACTCTAAGCGAGCGCATAATTTCTGTTTTGTTGCAACATTATAATAAGTGGTTTGTGTGTTGCATAAAGACAGCAATATATTTTTTTTTTTGCTGTTGTTTGAGTTATTTTTTTTTTTTTTTGCTTAACGCTCCTCAATGCTAGCCGCCTATTCAATTAGAGTCATTTGCTGAGGCGACCACGCAAAATATCAAAATCAAATTGATAGCATACACTGTATATTATATTTAATGTTTATGTTGCAAGTCATATGCGTATATGTACATACCCTGTAGGAAATTTTTCTCACTTTACTATACGTAAAATATGAACCAAAGATTTTCGTCAACACAAAACAGCCTACCAGGCCACTTTCTGGAATTCAAAGTTTAGTTGATTTATTAAGGAGATGAGCTAAAATTCCGTGTTAGGGCTATCATGTTATTATCTCTTGTTCTGAAGTAATTCAGCTGCTTGGTGTTTATTTCTTTGCCTTCAATTTGAGATAGGTTATAGAGGCATGGCCTTAAGCGAGTAACTTAGGTAGGTACAGCTTTGTATCATCAAGTTTTTACAGTTGTGTTCGAAAAAATATTCTTCTGAAGTATTATACCAGCACTCATCCTCCCCGAAGCTAAATGAATTCTGAAAATTTTTAAGATCGCTAGAAAAGAGTGATAAAAGTCGATTTTTTTGTAACCACTTAGCGACTTATATATGAATAAAATACGAAAAAAAATATTTTTTTTATTATTTTATTGTGAGATAGCAATTACGAGATCTTTAAAGGAAATTGTGTAAGATCGCTAGAAAAGATAAAAGTTTATTTATTTTTAACCACTTAGCGACTTACATACGTATGAATAAAATACAATTTTTTTTTTTTTTTTTTTTTTTAATATTTTATTGTGAGATAGCTATTACAAGATTTTTTAAGGAAATAGTGTAAGATCGCTAGAAAATAGTTATAAGAGTCGATTTTTTTGTAACCACTTAGCGACTTACATTTGAATAAAATACAAAATTTTTTTTAATTTAAAATTTCGGTGGCTTGTGAGATAGCAGTCACGAGATTTTTAAAGCCAATTGGAGATCAACAAGCTACTAGTTCCTTCAAACAGTCTAGTTTGCTATCAGTCATTCTCAACTTTAGGTGCATTTCAGTGCTACCAAATGTCCACTTGGGTAGCTAGTACATTCTCACAACATACACCGCAGCTTACATAGTCAGTTGACGCCTCCAGGCAACGGTGATGTTGCCACCTACAGCCGTCAGCTGGATGCCGATTACTGCTTTTATTCTACACATTGTGCTTTCAAGTAACGCAGCTACACAAACAACACAGCCTTTGGATCTAAGACGACTTGATTGAAGCTGAAGTCTGAAAGGTAGTGATTTTGGCTTTGGCAATAGCATTTAATAGTTGTTGCTCCACATATGCATATACAAATAGTACACACGCTCATGAAATTTGTGCGAGTATGTGTGTGTGCAATAATTTCTTACAATTGTTGCCCCAAATCAAAATCTAAGCTTTATTGCTTAGATACAAAAAAGCAAAAAAAAATACAAAACAAATAAAAACAATTGAGCTTTGCAGCAAAGCAAAAGAAGATAATGAAAAACGTGATCTCTTTTAGTTCATTAAAAGCCCACGCAACTTGAAATGACTGACAGAGTATTTACAAAGCGAGAATATAGCAATTTACCGTTATATGATAGAAGAAGAGCGATGCAATATACATAGGAACATAGATATATATACATAGGCATAAACATTTATTTGATTCTCTCTGCGTCTTTAATTGTTCTCTGCTGATGAATCACTTTGACAATTTGCATATCAAAATAATTAATTTCTATCATTTATGAATGCGGACAATTGTCGTTTCGAGCAAGTAGTGGCCTCTGCATCGGGACCCCAACAACTAAGCACAGTTTTTTTTCCATCGATCCACAGCACGCTTTCAAATAGCCGCAACAAATAGCAGCAATTTTTCAAAAGATATACTCCTTTGTAGAAATGTTTTTAATGTATGAAAGATTGATGACTTTTTCAAACAAATATTGAATCACTGCATTAGTCAAAAAAACAAGAAGCACAAAAGCAAACAAATTCCAAAAACAAGCAGCAAACATTGAAAAAATAATTTAAATAGCGTGAACAAAAAAAAAACAAGCAAACGATAGGCTATTGTGCGCCACTTGTTATTTTGTAAGGGAATGTGAAGCTGTGCGCACCCAATAAACAATTATGGTAACTACCAATATGATGGGATGGGCTCTCAAATGAGCACACGTTGTGCTCAAATTTCCACTGTTTGAAATAATTTTCAATAGCATTTCTCAAAACCACTATACGAAATTGTGTTGAAAATTGACATTTTTTGATAAAAGTTTATGAATCAAAATTTTTTTTATATTTTTCCTGTTGCTTACTGGGTACTCATAACACAGGTAAACGTGCACACATTAAGAAAAATGTGCTTTATTATGCAGTTTAATCCTAAAATATGTATGAAGCAAAGTAAAAAAATACATATGTACATATGAGAACAGAATGCAATTAGACCAGTTTAAAACAAACAAAAAAAATATTAAAAATATTTTGAAAAAAAAAAAAATTTTAAATTTCTAATTTTTGTATCCTGGTTCGGTACGAGCTATAGAAAAATTTTTAAATTTTCAAAATCGTCAAAATTAAAGTCAACCAAAATTTTTTTTTATGCTGTGATATATCTGCAGATATCCTAAAACTGTAAGAATTGTGGTTTTTGGTTTTTTCATACTATGTATGAATTTTTAAATGTTTGGACGACATAATTTTTTTATTGTTTTATATTTCTAAAACTCAAAAATTCTCTATCAAAAAAAAAAAAAAAACAAAATAACGGAGGCATTATACAAATATTGAAAAACTGTAAATTTTCCATAACTAAACGCTTTTATATTTTTTTCTCAAGAATCGCTTTTACATATATCTTTTCTCAAGAATTTTTTTTTTCCTCAAAATACAAATTTAAAAATCTTTTTGTGAAAAAGAAAGTCTAGTTCCAAATTGACTAATTTTGTGTTCAAGTAATTGCACTCAATAAATAAGTACAAAAGTATTGCAACCAAAAATTCAAATATTCTAATTTTTCAAGAAACCAAAAAAAAAATAATTTTTTGAGAATGTCATTTGTATATTTGCATGCAAATTTCGCCAAAAAACTTAACAAGTAAAAGTAAAAATTTGCGAAAAGAATATTTCCCCTCGTTTAAGTCTCACATCCTCTTTCAGGTAATTATCGAAAATCCCCTTTCATCAAACATCAAACGCAATTTTTCAACAAAAAAAGCCAGCTGCCCATCACGCACTAGACAGCAAAAATAAATCTCTAATTATGCCTTGTCCTGTCAAAAATATATTTACCTCAAATGCCATAGGTAATTTCGTGTAAAGTGAAAAGTAAACAGCACATTTTTTTTTCCACTCGCTTAAATATACAATAATTCATTAATTTTGCGCAAACTACGATGGAGCGCAGGTGACGGGTGGTGATGCTAATGGTGGTGTTGGTGATGAAAAACAAACAAACAATTTCTCAAAGATAATGAGTTCGCGTGCACTTACCACACTTAAACGAAATGTATGCCAACGCCCCACCGCTCGAACGCCAGCCCACCCAACACACACACACACATAAACACACTCATACACATACACATATACATTTGTAAATTTATTTGCTTTGGTCGCCAACATTACTTAGTCCAATGATGCTATGAGTTTTGTTCTAATGTTATGACAGCTCATCATCAACTGTCTACTCGAATTGGCTAAATTGTCTGCACTCTAAACTATTTCACTCATTTTCAAGCCATCAATTTTACGAACGCAAACATATATGTACATAGTTGTATGTGTAGTTGAGTCTGCGAAATTCATTCATCTTTCAACTTTTGCCGGCACACACACACGCACGCTTATTTGGTCCACTTGTATCCCACTCCCCCTTTAATCACTAAATATTTAGTTAGTTAGTTGGCTGCGTTTCGTTTCGTTTCGCTTCCTGCCTGTCCCCCATCATCTCTGTCTCACGTCTCACATCTGTCTATCTTTCTATTTGTCTGTCAGTTAATTTTCGCTTTTTCATTTGTTTGCTTTTAGTGTTTTTGGTTGTTTGTTGTTGTTGTAGTTTGGCATATGTCCATGCGTAACTGTACATCCTAATGACATTTTAGTTTTAGTTAACACGCTTACGTAAATATGAGCTCATAAATTATGTACGTTGGTTTGATGTTTGGTCGCTTGCTGTCTTTAGATGCTTTGGTTGTCTGTCCGTTCATATATTTGTCCACAGTAAATGAATTTTGTATGAATGATTGCTATTCTTTTGTAAAAGTGCTCGCATGCCACTTGTTTAGCGTAATAGCAGCTCTCTGATAATAACATTTAATGATTCGTAATATGCCATTCGATGCTGTCAAGTTTCAGACTGAAATGATATCCAAGAAAGTAAAGGGAAGGAGAAATAAAATATATGTATGTATGTACAAACCAAGATTTTCATTTTGGTGCAAAGGTGGGTTAACCATGAAAAAAAAAAATGTTGGTCAATAACGGGTTAAGCATGTTTTCTGAAGAAACGAATATCTGATTGCCAAAAAAAGTGAAAGGAAAAAATATTTTCCACCACTTCGGTTAAAAAAAAAAATTGGGTCGTTGGCGGGTTAAGAATAACAAATATATCGTTCGTTAACGGGTTAAACATGTTATCTTACAAATTACATTTTCCTTTGATTCGAAAACAAAATATTTAAAATTTTTCAAATCAAGGCTCAAGGGTCTAAGTGACCCACTTTTTTGAAAAAAATATTTGGTCGATAATGGCTTGGACACGATTTCATTGTCATGAAATTTATTGTTAATTTAAAGCTCAAGAAAATATTTCACTTGAAGGCTCTAAGTGACCCACTACCATGAACACCTAACTGGTCGGTAAGGGGTTAAACATGTTTTGCTAAAAAATACATTTTCTACGAATGTTAGATCGAAAAATAAAATAAAGTTTTTAAAACTTAGGATCTACATACTTGTATGTATGTTACTGACTTCAGTGAAAATAGTTTTGTTCGATAATGGGTTAAACATGTTTTCTTTGAATTGCGGTTTCTGAGAAATATAATTTCAAAAAAAAAAAAACACCATTTTAAAAAGTTGCAAATAAAGGGTTATTTGGTCTCTAAAATACTTTGGTCGATAACGGGTTAAACACGTGTTCTTAAGCATTACATTTTCTAAGCAGTTTAACTACAAAGAAAAAAATATATTAAAATCTTCCATGGCGGGGTAAAAGCCACCCACTTCTATGGACAAATTTTTGGTTGATAGTGGATTAAACACATTTTATTGAGAATTTCATTTTCTGACAAAGTTAATGCCGATAAAAACATGAATTTTTTTACAGCATCCACTGATGGCTTACTTAATTAATAATGCAAATGGGTTGCCAAGTTTCCTCTTTTTCCTTTTCTTTTGCACGCTTTTCTTCTTCTTCTTTTAAGTCATAAATCGGTTTATATTTTAGGGTATTTGAACTCATTTAGTTATAAGCCAAAAATACGATTCGCCAACAGTCACCCACATTGCTTCTATTGTGCAGCGCCATTTCATATTGCCAAAAATATTTGTATGTCTCCTAACGAGCCAGTTAGCCCATAAGCTGCTTATGGTCACAAATAAAATTTTTTTTTAGCTAAAATCGATACACAGTAATAATATAACGTTAAAGTAGCCGCCTTTGATATTGGCTATAATCAAATTGCTGGCGCTTATTACTTTATTGAGGTCCCTCTTTTAATGCTGCTTAATTTTTATTTGTCACACTGGCTACCACTGGCTTGAAAAAAAAAAAAAAAAATTCGTAATTTGACTGCCAAAAAAGTTTTTCAAAGCAAAATTTTGAAACCACCGAACTGCTGAAACAAATTTAATGAAACTGAATGAAATGAAACCAAAAAAAAAATGTCGAAATATTTCCATCATAAAAATCTAAACTCATTTCAATTGTTGCCAATTTCTTGTTCAGGCAGTGAACTGCATGAGTGCTTGCTTATTGAGAAAGCAAGGATCAGACGGAGTACTCCTCGTTTGGCTTTTAAGTACTCCAAAGAGTATTTATTTGAGAACTTTTGGAAAGTAAACTCCGAAATTGGTTAGTTCACATTCTTGTAGCACATCAATCAAAGAAATTTGGACCACTTTTTTATATGAAAGAGGACTACTTTTCTATTACGCTTATACTCCTTGAGCAATATTTTTTTCACGACTTTTTTGCGCTACTGCATTTCTCTGTTATATGCGTATGGATGCACTAGCATACCCACACATCGTTCCGTACATTTGTTCCCTCTCATGCCAGCTAACATCCTTTTCGTACATTGGCATTCATCTGCGACTCTTTAACCAATAACCGTTGATTAAATTGGACAGTCAGTCCGGCAGCCAACTCGTGTAAACATATTTTTTTTGAAACTTCCTTTTTTCAGTTGCGCTCTAAAAATTGTCTGGCACATTGAATATGCCATTACAGTGGAACACACATGCATACACACCTAGGTACATATTTAGAGATCGGTTTTAGCATGAGAAACTTCGTGTGTGCGTGTTTGCTTGGCTCAATTTTCGGGAAGCCAGCTCGCGTTAATAGCCTTAATTTTTAGTCATTCCCTAACATTAACGAGTGTGTGCGTTTTTGGGTATTCTTCGTCGGTCGGTGCCTTTAATAGCTTTTGATTTTGTTGTTCATTTTTTTTGTGTCTTCCACTAAGCTGTTATTATTGTCGTCGATTTTGTTATTATTATTATTAGTTTTGATGCTTGATTTTTTTTTTCAATGTCCATGTCCACAAACTTCATCTCCAATTTCGCCAAATCATTTGTGGTGTTGTGTTGCTGCTCTTCCTTTGACTCTTGCCATCTCTTACTCTTCGACTTATCAAATCTCCTCTATTGCTTTCCTCATCTATTTACTTTGTTAAATATTGTCATTGTTATGATTTTATGTCATTTATTTTGCTCTTGACTTTTGCTTTGTTTTGTTCTCCTATTAGTGTGTTATAATAATACTTAAGTGTCAGCGTAAACGAATGATTCTTGTTCTCGATGTGAAGGAGCGGCAAAGTTCAGTAAACGCTTAATTGACAAGTATTCTTGTTTTATTAGTCACAAGTGTCCCTAATTCGTTTCGGTAAAGTGATTGAGAGTATTTGAGGAACAAGTTTTATTGTTTCACTTCTTTTTATTTTACATGCAAAAAATGTATCGCTGACTAACTCAAGGTGCTTACTCTGTAGTTCTATTCGAAAGAAAGTTTGTTCACATTCGAGTAATTGGTATTCTGTAAGAAATTTTCAAGTAGAACCCTTTCCATGTTCGTATTCCAATGCTGTACTCTTAGGATATGACTCAGCATCTCTTACGAAAGCAAATATTGAAATATTCGAACGTTAGAAAATTTTACTAGACTTCTTGCAAAACGAAGAACCATTCGAAGGTAAGCTCTTTTCTTTACAATAAAATAATGTTTTGTTAAAAAATCATTTTTATTTAGTTAAGCAAATCAAAATAAAAATTTTGAATTTATTATTTACTATATTCGAATATCTTCTAAAATAAATTCGAACGAATTACAGAGTACCGATATATCTTAGAATCTTAGAGATGTGCTATCTCAGAAAATATTTGGAAAATACCCTTTTCGGAACTCTCCTCAAAAACTTCATATCTCAAATTGTGTTCTAATACACCCACATTTCAACTAACATTTGATAATACCATAATTCTATTATTATTATTAATATTATCTCACTATAAATAGCACTTAGTGTATATTTACCAACATAAGTTCAAAAAGCCTTACTCATATATAAAAAAAAAATTGTATCCTTTGCGCAAATCTAAAATGTTCCATCTACCCTCGACTAAAATTTATTTGTTTTATTTTCTTTCTGATTCTGAACTATAAAAACCAAAAGCCAAATAGTATTCAACGGTCATATGAGGGAGTATATTTATCGTCATTCATCTCTGGCATTTAAACAAAGCAAATGCAACACTGCTGTTGACTAGGGTTTTTGTGATTGAAATCACTTTGGCATGAAATCAATCATCAGACATTGGACAGATATGAAAACATACAAACGGACAAGCTCATAAATGTGTACATATATAGCTACAGTGTTGTTACAAATACGGCAGAGGAGTTACGTACAGACATACGTAGTTACACAAAGAGCATGGCCGCGGTAAATGTTGTAACAGTTTGATTGCTAAACTTTGAAGTGAGGGGAGGGAGTAAAAGTGAACGAATTCGCAGGATAGTTCAAGTGATCGAAATCGCTGAACTCTTCTATTTAACTTGAAAAACAGTTTGAAAGTAAATTATTATATCGGGGTAAAAATATTTTCGAAGTCCGACTTGCTTTCTGAAATTTGTTTGTGCAGTAAGAAGTCGCAAATATTCAAAAAATCGGATTGATCTATCCCTAAAAATTAAACTAAAATTTTAAAACTTTGAAGTTATGTTTATAGCTATGACTTAGAAAATAATTCGAATTTCGAAAAATTCGGAAATACATATTTTTGCTTAATCGTTTTGAGCGATACGACCCAACTTCATTCAAATACAGGAACTTCGCAAAATAGCAAAACAAATTTTTTTTGGTTCACTTCAAAAATTTATTTAAATTGGAGACTGACTTGACATAAATTCTAAACAAACAAATTTTCAAAACAAAAAAAATTCTAATACAGGCTCATTCTTTTTGCATGGACTGAATTGTTTGGCATTTTTTACTTACAACATTTTTCGCTGCTATGTTTCATGCTTATTTTATCTGATTTTAAGATCAGTATTTCTTTTTGTCTTTGTTGTTGTCTTTGCTTTTTTCCAAATCTCATTTTATTTTCTTTTGCCCATTTTGTAGCAGGGAGGGGTTCTTTGCATTTATTTGCGCTTGTGTGGGTTTATAAAAATACATATGAGTACAATAATCATAAATAACTGAATTGCATTGCTTGGCTACTCGCTTGCGAGATGCATGCGATTGAGCATTTTTATTGTATAACATTTTGTTGTTGTGCTTTTAATATCGGGGTTTGTGCGAATGAGCCTTTAGGGCGTAATTTTGAATATCTAGAATGCAGTGGGTTTGGGACATATATGTAGATATATTTCGTTATTAAGCCTACGTACATACATATTTTGGGGTCCCTTTTTCTTGACTTTAGGTTCTATAGCCGAACTTGGTTGAAGCAACTAAAATGTCTTATAATTTATTATTTAATTGTCATTAACAATTTTTTTGCAAAATTTTTCCAAATTAAGGTGGCACTGCCCCGTATATCGTGAATATAAAGAAAGCATTATATAGACGGAGAGAGAGCGAGCGAGAGAACAAGAACGAGACAAAGACATATAGGGACCGAAACCTCATGTATGACAGATTTAACAAGGAAAATTAAGCGTAGCATACAAAATTTTCCAAAAACAGCTAGAACCACCTTCACATTTTCACGCCCTCATTATATAAGCACATTGAACTAATAAAATAAGCTTCATATAAGGTGTGAATCTATTGCAACATCCCCTTACGCTTATCTACTCTCATATACTTACGTTTGAGTTGATTTGATTGAAAAGTATTTCAATATCTTTATATCCTTTTGTGTATGTTTGCTTTTGTTTATATTTTGTTGCCCTTTGACCCTCACGTTTAGTATATACACACACGTTTGAATGTGTTTAGCTTTGAATTTCGTGCGCTCATCGATATCATTCATTCAATAACATCTGTTCGCTTTTCATAACATTAAAATGGCAATGCGAAATTTGATTATTTTTGCTGGATAAGTATGAAGAGTTGTTGTTATTCATATACAAAAATTATTAAAATGAGCAGAAGTCATGTAGCAGAAAAATGATTTGGAAAAACTTGTGTAAAAATTATTTAAAAAAATTTTCCTTGTTTGATTTATGGATTTTAAAATATTTCTAACCGCAATGACGTCTCATATTTCGCTTTTATTAATTTTATGTTACTCATTGAAAACTTTGCTAATTTTTTCTTTTTTTTTATTTATTTCCAGGTAAGAACAGAAATTGTTACGTAAGAAATATATGATCAAAATACTTCGATGAAATATATGGGTATGTTCAATATACGATATGCTATAGACTTTTAAGGCATTTTTCTGTTTTGAAGAAAGGCAAAAAAAAATTTTTTTTGACAAAATTTTGTTTGATGAAATGAGTTCAGTGAGTAAAATTCCGATTAACCGGAAATTAATTAAGAAATGATGTAGAAAACATTCAGAAATTAGTTCGACATGCTCTCAAGGAACTCGAAAATTATCTTAAATTATTACCGCGGCTTTTTATAATAAGCCTGAGATGAGCCCTAACTTATCCTTTAAATGGACTATTGTTCTATAATGCTCACGATATTGCTCGAAAGTGACGCAAGTAACGTAAAAGTAGCTGAAAATAGGACCGAAATAATCTTCAAATCGACTATAGTTGGTTCTGAACTGCTCCCAAAATAATCTGGAAATATTCCTCTAATGATACTGAATTGCTTTCAAAGTGAACGTTTACAAAAGTTCTCTTCGAATACAAAAGACCGTAGCACATTAAAAATTTAAGTTAAAGTTCGACCTAAAAATCGTATCATATAGTTAATTAGCTCATAATTTAAGCCAATAAAAGTGCCACTAAAACATAGCGAAAATGTGCTGCTAAAGAAATAACAAAAAAAAAGCTTTGAGTATTCATTCCTTTCGCTAGTTTTTAGATATCAATCACTTCTCTACCGCAAAAGCAGCTAACACAAAACCATCTGAAAGTAATAAACTTTTTTTGTATGTAAACATACATAATTTCCTTTACCATTGCTATCTCTCATGCTTAGTGTAATTTGATAAGCGTTTGTCTGCTTGCCAAACGCCCAACCATACGCTGTCTAAACACGTCCGTTCATCACAAATTCAACTTGATTATATATTTACTAGCGCGCGCATTTCAATTTGTGCAAAATCGAAACACTAAAAGCATCCTTAATGTATGCTACATTTCCGTTTGACCGAAACACAAACACACGCAGAGCAAGAGAGATCAATGTTGCTTATGCAGTAGACTTACCACACCCACATAATTTAGCCGCCGGCATGACGCGCCATTTGGCTATGAAATATTCGTATTTAACTTTGACTTAATTAGAAGCAATCAGCAGAAGCAACGTCAGCATTTCGGTTAGATGAAGAATTATTCGAGTACGAGACAATGGTAGATAGAGATGTAGAAAGGAAGGAAGGAGCGAGTGAGAAAGAAAGACAGAGAGAGGGCTAGTGCGGGAGTGGGTGAATGCGAAAGAAGTGGCTGCTGAAGTTATGACTCGATGTCCAATGCGAAATCAAGTGTAGCAAGGTTGCTTAGGGGTACACACATCCATACATACGCACACGAAGCGGCGAGCCAGGCAGGGAAGTGTAAAGATATCACATGTCAACATAACAATTACAGCGAAACTCGTATGCTTTTGTGTGGACTTTTCTACATAATATTTTTTTTTGTTTTCTTTTTTCCTTTTAATTTCTTTGCTTCTTGCTTTTTGCTTTGTCTGGTTGACTGACTTAAATTTAACACCTTCAGGCGATTTGTCTCATTAGCCAGTTGGGGATGTCTTAGTTACTAAATTGTGTCTTTCAGTTCTGTGACTTTGAGAAGGGCCCAAAACACAACAAAAACAGCGCAAAAAGAAAGATTTGCTAGGAAATTAAAAAAATCAAAATAAAAGAAAAGTACGAATTTTCATAGAAACCAGAATTATATAATTTTTTTTTTTCGCTCGCAATCGCCTTGACTCACACAAAGTGGGGTGTGAGACTTCCTTGGAGGTTGTTGAACGTGCCAAAGCATAAATACGCCTGCAGCATGACATTGACAATGTGTTTCGCTTGAGTGCAGACAATATTCTAAGACAATCAAATGAAAGAATATATACCACTTTAAGTTACAAATGTATGTATGTATGTATGTATGTATGTACATATGTATGTATTTAGGTATGTATGTATGTATATGCATAACAAATACAAAGTAATAAATGTAAGCAATATGAAATTGTAAGCAAAATAGTCGCAGTGAAGTAGGATGCTAAGCAAAAGTTGAAGTGAGCATGTTAATACGGCTTAGTTAGGGTGAAAATGTATATTATATAACCAGTTGCAGGCTGAATTTTAATTTAACAGTTAAAGGAAAGTGAAAGCTAGATCAAGCTGTACTGCAGCAAACTCATCAAGAAAGTGTGCCTCAATCAATTTTGTAACAGAATTTGGAACAAAAAAAAAATAAGTTGATAAATTTAAAAAAAAAGTAACAGTGACTACCTGTGATTGCGAAAATATTTTAAAGTGATTGAAGTATTTAAATAATTCATAAAAAATTAAAACAAAAATTTAAAAAGCGCTGATGAATAAACTTTATATAGTAATGTCTTTAAAAAAGCTTTATAAATCAATTAAATTTTTTATCAATAGAAGAATAAATTTTAGCGCAGGTGGCAACCCATTCATGAAAAATAAAAATTATGTTTTACTTGTCATTTAAGCTAAAATTCATTATGTAACTAAAATTTGAAAATCAAACTAAAACTATATTAAAAATGAAATTTGAACGTGTGGCAACCCTTAAAAATATAAAAAAAACTCTACCTATAAATTTCCAAATAAACCCAACTAATAAACTAGCTCCACTTGGCACAGTTTTTTATGAAATAAATATGTTATTTTCCATCTACACTACAAAATTTTAAAATCAGATCACCAATTCATCAAACAATAAAAAAGAATTCTGCACAGCTGGCAACCTTTTTTCATAAATGTGAATGATTTTAATACTTACCTACATGCTATTCCTGGCGATATAAAGTGCAAAACGCTAAAGATTTTCAAAATGTGTTAAACTTTAATATTGCTACTAAAAAATTTAAATGTATTTTTGAAAAGGTGGCAACGCTTTCTATTAAAATTGATAATTTATCACTCATATATGGAACCCTTTTCATATGACAGCTCAAGTTAAAAGTGTAACTTGCGCTATAATTTACTATAATACTAAAGTATTTTTACTTTGCTAGCTATCGCATCTGGGTATAAAAAAGTAAGCACGCAAAACTGCAAAAACAAAAGCAACGAGATATAGGGTGCGCAACCGGCCCTAAGGCGCAATGTCCCTTCTTTCATTCTAATACAGCTGCTTTAGTGTGTGTGTGTGTGTGTGTGCGTTCGTTTTGGTGCTAACGAGCAAAATGCTGTTGGGTATTTCTTTTGCGCAGACAATTGTCATGCTTCTACACTTTCCAATCTATTCAAGAAAGTCCCTTTTCCTAGCTCTCACCAAACCCAATTGCTATGCAATGCCGTTACTTTTGTTCTTAGACGCCGCATAAGGATTACCAATTTGTGGTTTAAGCTAACAGTATCCCGCAGTCTTTGCTTTATTCCCAATATATTCAACTTCTTTTAATCTGCATTCCCTTCATCAAAATTTCGCTGTTTCATTTTGGTGTTTTTTTTTTTTTTTTTGTTTTTGCTCGTTAAATAATTTCTAACATTTCATTTCCACAAACGTTTTCTCATTTCATTGTGTATATTTGCATAATTTATTTGATTTTTTGATTTTGTTAATATTATTTGTTTGCATGCTTCGAGTGCGTTTGTTTGTGAGAGGTTGTGTGTATATGTGTGTACACTAATAAAACAATAAAATTACCACAAAACATACGCTCCCCGACGGCGATTTCTCTGTTTTCCCTTAACATGTTTGATTTGTATTCATTTGATTGTCAGTTGGGAATATTTATACATACATATATACATAGATAGATAGATACACACACATGGACATATCTCTACATACATACATCCATTTGCTAGTCATTCCCTTGCCCGCCTCGTATTTGCCCGTTTGCCATTTGATATCCTCTTTCGGTTGCTTGCGGTTATTATGATTTTTGGTATGTGTCATAAACTCGTAATCCTTTTGTTTATTAAGCGATTTTTTGTGTTGTGTTGTTGTAAGTATTTAGGAAAAATTTATCTGTATAACATGTGTTAGAGAGTAGCGTTTGTTTAAAGAGCATCCATTTAAATTGTGACAGCGGCTGAGTTAGGGTATTTTGCTATGAATTCAATAATAAATTGTTTATATTGAGTTTGATTAGTATTAAAAACACATTCGTATTCGATCAAATTTCTTTTCAACTAAGACCTTAACGAAAAAGATTTAAATTTTTACTAAGGAGCTTTTTAAAACAGGAAATTAAAATAATAAACCAAAGAAAAGTCGAATTTCATAGGTTAAGGGAAAGTCTACGTCGAGCTAACCGAACATTGGGATTCGCTATTTAAAGTTTTATTTTATTTTATTTTATTTTATTTTATTTTGTTTCATTTTATTTTATTTTAGTTTATTTTATTTTATTTTATTTTATTTTATTTTATTTTATTTTATTTTATTTTATTTTATTTTATTTTATTTTATTTTATTTTATTTTATTTTATTTTATTTTATTTTATTTTATTTTATTTTATTTTATTTTATTTTATTTTATTTTATTTTATTTTATTTTATTTTATTTTATTTTATTTTATTTTATTTTATTTTTTTTTATTTTGTTTTATTTTATTTTATTTTGTTTTATTTTATTTTATTTTATTTTATTTTATTTTATTTTATTTTATTTTGTTTTATTTTATTTTATTTTGTTTTATTTTTTTTTTATTTTATTCTATTTTATTTTATTTTATTTTATTTTGTTTTATTTTATTTTGTTTTGTTTTATTTTATTTTATTTTATTTTATTTTATTTTATTTTATTTTATTTTATTTTATTTTATTTTATTTTATTTTATTTTATTTTATTTTATTTTATTTTATTTTATTTTATTTTATTTTATTTTATTTTATTTTATTTTATTTTATTTTATTTTATTTTATTTTATTTATCTTTATTTCATTTTATTTATTTTTGAAGCAGCCTTAAATTATATTTGAATTGATACATGCAATAAGAAAAACAAATAATATTATTCAACGTTGAATTTATAGCAACTATTTATCGATCAACTCCGGTATCACTGAAAGCAGTAAATTACAAAAATAATTTTATTTTTTAAGAAAAAAAAATATTTTTATTCAACGATCGCACATACTTCCAGTTTAAGTTTTGCTTTCCATAGCATTTTCGCTCCTCTTTAGAGATAATCTGCTTTGGTATTTTCGTTATTTGCAGTGAGCTTTGTTTCTTCTAAATACCATTGAGTCAAAGATGATTTAATAGATTTCTGAATCGTTAAATTTCATGCCAATATGGTAGAACTAGGGTGCATTTAATTATATGAAAATTATTAAAAGCTATAAAAATTAATATTTCCCTTTTCATGTCAAAAGGCTATCACGCAAAGAGCATTTTAATATAGCCCTATCGTTTCCATTCAAGGGAGATAAGAAGACCTACTTATACCTCCGATAAGCAAGTGAACGTTTGAAATGTGAATGAAAGTTGCATCGAAAGTTTGGTTGATAATTTTATACATATAACTCAAGTAGGATGGAATATAATTCATCCATCTTCCCGCTTATTGGCGCTAAGCAATCTGAGCGAGTTTGATAGAGTATTTTATGTAAGATGACAGATGGAAATTTTGTTTTTGTTCAATGTTTTGGGCCGCCGTGCGATGAGACCAATGTACGTGTTCTTATGGAAAAAGTTGGTTGGCATAATTGGATTTTATAACGGTCAAAAAAATTAGTTAAACTGGTGATTTTGGTATCGACTACTCGAGCTATCGATCGATAATTTAGCTAACTCGAGAAGTTTCGATAACTGGTAATTTTGGTCAATCGATAACAAGATTGTTCTGGTTTCAGTCAAAAAAATAATTTGATCTTGTAAATTTAGTGTCGATAATTTGAGCTTTCGATAACTGTTTGTAATCGATGTATTTCAATAATCGATATTTTTGGGTCATCGATAGCAAGTGCCAGATTCTCCTTTTCCTTCAAAAAAGTTGTTTCATCTCGTGCATTTGATTTCGATAACTTGAGCGTCAATAACTTTGGATAAGCGATGTATTTAGATAAATGATGTTTTTGGGTAATCGATAACAAGTACCAATTACTTTTTTGTTCATAAAAGTTATTTAATACTGTGCATTTGATATGGAAAACTCGTATTATCGATAAGTTTGTGAAATCGATGTTTTCGGATAATCGAATTTTTGGGCAATCGATAACAAGCACTAAGTGAAAAGCATTAAGATTAAAGTATCTACTTTAAGGGAACTTTTTTTTATAATTTTAAAAATAAATATATAAAATTTATCAACAATACATACATATGTACATATATATCACGTACTAACAATCGAACCCTAAGAGTACTACCCACTCAGCAGGAAGCCCAATTAGATCTCGATATGTACTGAGTGCAATGAGTGCGTGCTTTCAAACAAATTTCAAATGCAGCAAATTGCACCAACACCAAACACATCGTAGCCAAGCAGACTCCACCTCAACATATCTCCACATCTTCGCATAACGAGCAAAAAAAATCAACAAATCACAAAAAGCACCAAGTTATCCAAATAAAAATTACTCCACACCCTTTGTGGCGAGTGCGTGGCTGCGTAGGAACTTCAGCTGGCAGCTGCAGCAATGTTTTTTTCTTTTATTTATTTTTTTTTTTGTTCTTGTAACAAAACATATTTTAGCAATTCATATACAAGAGTACTTCCTGTTTGTGTGATAGCTGCTGCTCGATGCCCGCCTCAACCTTCTTCTTCTTCCCATTTGCGTATTGCGTCTTAGTCTGCGCTTTTGTATGGATGCATTTTGTACATTTTTGTTGTTGTTGTTATCAAAAGCAATTGCTTATTACAAGCATAAGTACAGGTAAGAGCTTTTTCGTATGTGTTTATTGTTGAAGTTGTTGTTGTTGTTGTTGTTTTTGCCACAAAACAAATATCTTTACATAGCAAAAGATAAAAGCGACAAAAGTGCCGCGGGCGTATAAACACCGGTAGCTGCGTTGATTTATTGTTTATTTACCTGCGCATAGAATCATACACCTACGTACATATGTACATATGTACATATATTTAGATGCATTTGTACTTAGATATACATATGTATATGTATACGAGTATGTTGCTATTAATGTTTACCTTTCATTGTCTATTGACTTAGACATGCGTTCGCTGTTCGTTTCATTTGTTTGTTTGTTTTCACGCGTGTTGGCCAACAAATTTTAGCCTCAATAAAAAAGTGAGGTGCGTCTGATGGTTCGTCTGATGGCTCGTCTGCTGCAATTGTTGTTCGGTATTGCTGTTGGCATTGTTGCCAAAAGCAGTGACAGCTGAATATGTTTACGCCGAGTTTTCAGTTGTTATAACCAGCAGCGCTGAGGTTAGCACACAAAATTTGTTGATTTGATCGATTTTTGTCACTTTTTTTTGTGGAATTTTTTTGATCAAATTTTGTCACTTTTTATCGATAACTTTTCAATTATTAGCGATGTAAATGTGTTTTCATCCAAATTTTTAAATTTATCGATTTCTTCAAATATTTTTTTATTAATTTTCTACCTTCTCCGTTGCTTTTTGTAATCGAATTTCGTCACCTTTTTATCGATAACTTCCCAAATATATATTTTTCTTTTTTATTTTCTGTTACTATTAGTATATATTTGGACTTATATTTATCGAATTTCATAGATTTATCGATTGCTTAAAATATTTCAATTATTAGCGATGTAAATGTGTTTTCATCGAAATTTTTAAATTTATCGATTTTTTCAAATACTTTTTTTTATTAATTTTCTACCTTCTCCGTTGCTTTTTGTAATCGAATTTCGTCACCTTTTTATCGATAACTTCCCAAATATCTATTACTATTTTATTTTTTATTCTCTGTTACTATTGGTATATATTTGGATTTATATTTATCGAATTTCATAGATTTATCGATTGCTTAAAATATTTCTAGGAATTTATAAGCTTTCTAGTTTTTTTGTTGATTGATTTTTGTCACCTTTTATCGATAAATTGTCACCTGTTATCGTTTCTGAATTTTTTTTTAACACATCTTATATATTTATCATTTGCTTAAAAAATTTTAAAAATTTTTTTACTTTCCTGTTGATTTTTTTTATTGAGTCTTTCCATTTATTTTCGATTTTTATGGAATTTTCTACATTTATCATAATAATTTTTATCGATTTCCTGGAGCATGTTACTGCAATTTCTTTTAAAGAACTTTCGTTGCTATTGGGTATATAGCTTTTTCATTATTATTTTTTCACATTGCACTTCTTCGTTCGCTCAGCTTGTCATCTTCATCATTGCACCTACGTGTGGGTGTCACAAATGTCTCGCATTTTCAATTTTTTTTTTGTGTTTCTCTAACGCACAGCGTTGGGCTCAGGTGCGACATTCGCCATCACTTAAGGTGATAACTTTGACGCCCCTCTTCGTTGGCTAAACACGCCACAGCTTTCGTCTTGCAACAAAGCTGCATTGCTCACAGCTACTCATTGCCCATCTCGCAAGCAACCGTGAATGCCTTTTAACACTCTGGGTGCCCTCTGTTTACTGTCGCTGTGTTGTCTGCTTTTAGCATAATTTCCTGTCTGACTTCATCTTTAAGTGTTTGTACATTTCATAAGTGTAGACAAAAAGCAAAATACATACCTAAATACATATGTATGTTTGTATGTAAATATGCAAACATCAAAAGTTTCACGCATAAATATTTTTTCACATTTTATTTAGTCGAAAGAAACAAAAATTCTTTTGTTTAATGATTTTATGTTAGTCGGAGTTGAAAGAATTTAGTTTACAAATAGAAAGCTTTGGTGTTGCGGTGTGTTAGCCAATGTGTGCGTGGTATTTGTATGTAATCAAATATTTCCACCTACTAAGTAGGTGCTTTTGCGCTTCCATCTCACCTCTCCGGCGGCAATTATGTGCGGGTAAAATTTAGGTAAATTGTTTTGTAAACAGGATGCTGAGCTAATATAAAAATACCAGCAGCTAGTTCATATGCCTAAGTGGTATTTGACTTGATTTTACGCAAGCCAATAGAAAATTCTGCAAACAGCGCCAATCAACCGTAGAAAAGTAACAAAAGAAAAATTTATTATGGTCTGATACAGTCTTTCAGAGCTATGTGAAACCCTTTTGAAACTAAAAATTTTTGGACGACTCTCTATAGTAATACTTATAGTATCACAAATTTCTCACCGAACTTATTTCGGAATAATCTAGAATTTATACCTAAAGCTATCTTGGCAAACAAAAAAAAATTCCTGAAAGTAACACTGAATTTTTGTTGGTTCCTAAAATAAATAGTCCCTAAATAATTCGAAAAGTTTCCTTAAACAATTTCGAGGTGATCCTGAACACAAAAATATTTAATAGATATCACGACTTAAAACATGTCATCAAAGGTATTCAAAGAGGTTCGAAGAAGTTATTTCGAGTTCCTCGTGATACAGCATTGAAGTCAGCTTATTTGTACTGAGAACATTCTGGAACTAGCGTCAACAAAACCCCTATCACAAATTATTATTTTTTTTTAAATACGTTCGCTAGGTTTGCTTGTATTTTCGAAATTCGACTTCAAAACTGCATCCAAGTCTCACCAAAAATAACCCATTAAAAATATTTAAACGATCCAAAAGCTATAACTTAAAGATTAATAATAGACTCCAAAACATTTATAAAAATATTGAAAATATTTACGAACTAAATACTTACGAAATTGAAAACAATGTTATTTAAATCGGAATGATAAATATTGCCAAAACTAATCCAGAAAAAATAATATCGACTAATTTCTTATTTATCTCAAAAATATTCCTGACTGACAATAATATTGAATGGCCAATTCTCCTCGAAATAGATCATATCGAAACTGAAACGAATATTTCAAGCTGACCCTCAGAAATCGCAAAAAAAGCTCACAACCAAACTGAGCTATTTTTATCTTTATTTTTACATTTGAAAAATGCGCAACCAAATGTCCACTCCAGCACTTAATTTGAAAAAGTTCATAAACATAAATACAACAATAAAACAAAACTTTTAAAAGTAAATAACAGCTTTACATAAAAATCGCATAAATCAAACAAAATGAAAATATGTAAACTTAACAATAGAAAAACAAACAAAATATCATCAAAAACGAATCCCAATGTCAGAGAGCTTTGCCGTGTTGAAATCTAGAGCTTTTCGCCTATACACAGTCAAGTGCAAAAAAGAATCCTCATAAATTCAAACAATTTACTGCAATGAAACAAAATGAATGAATGAATGAATGAATGAGTAAACGAGTAAGACGTGAGAGAACACGAAGAATGTTAAGCCACAAATGCAGCTGAAAACAAGCATAACAACAACAACAGCAGCAAAGAAGTAAAAGTACGAAAGGTGTGCGCTGTTATGCAGACAATAATGCAGGTGACACTCACACTTGAATTGGTGCGCACAACAACAAACACACCAACATACATACATATGTGAGCGTACACATAAAGGCAAAGCAACGAACACACCCAATGAGCATACAAAAAAGGTAATTGAGAGGGAGGGAGTTGGCGCTATAGAAAGTCGGCAGCTGCAACCGGCAACATAATCACTGCCTTTGCCGCTCAATTGCCGGCATACAAATCTTGGTTTGGCAAGTGAAAGAGGACAGAGGACAGAAGATAGAGGACAGAGATTAGGAGTTGTGGTGAGACTTTTGTCACAAATATTTTTTGTTTTACTTTTTTTATTGTTGTTGCTTTTACTCCACAATCATGCAGCTGCACGTAGCCAAAAGGTGGCCAACATACTTATAACAGTAGCAAATGTAACAGTATTTAAATTGCATGCCAACAATAACAATAGCAAAAGTAGTCAACTTCAAGCTGAATGTCACAGTAGTTTTGGCACTTTGAGCTTTATTTTATTTTTGGTTGTTTGTTTTGTGCATTTTTCATCTTTTACTTTCGGCCACTTTGTGTGGGTGTAAGATGACAGCGTCGGTTTTGTATGGCACGTGTTGGAGTTTGAAAATATTTCTAAGCCATGTATGGTCATGTATATTAGTGAATACTTATTTTGTATAGCAGATATATATATGTATATATATATTTATATACATACATAAATATTTGTTCATGCAAATGTAGCACAAAAAGTAAGGGCATGCCTCCATGTGAAGGTTAGCGATGACAATACCGAAATCACGTGGCTTTCTACTTGGCTAGAATGTCGGGATTTTCATTATTGAAAATATGTTACAACTCCCATACAAGTCCGTATGTCCCGCTTTGTTTGCTATGTTGTTCAGAAGCCTCAATTGTCAAAGCAACATCGCTCCCTAATGCTCCCTTTTATTATCTTAGCCTCTCCGTTGCATTATCATATTCTTGGATATTACTACAGCCTACAATTTTATGCTTCTTCTTTTCATGTTTGTTTTTACATTGTTTTTGTTGTTGAAGTACCTACTTTCCATTGCTTTTATTCTTACATGAATAATTATTGTTTTCGGTTTTTGTGTTTTTGCAATGTCTTGATTAGATGGCTCGGTGGTAGAGTGAATTCCTCCTATGATGACCAAGTACACCACAGCGCAGTGTCTAGTAACCAATTTCCAAGCTACACAGGCAATTTAGTTGGTTTAGTCTACTTTTTCCTTCCCTTTGACTTTTTTTTTGCTCTGCTTCTATCAAGCTGCTGCATTGATTTAAGTGCACATGTGGATGCAACAAAGCATGCAGCTGCATTTTGAATGTATGTTTGTAAACATTTTGTTGTTTTTGTTAGCTTGTAAGTGGTGCCTACATGTCTTCGCATACATTTAGGCTCATGTCTTCGCATTTATGCTGTGAATTACTCTTTCCCACATTTGTTCCTTTTTTGCCACTGAAAAATTCCAATTTGACAGGTTCTTAAACTAACACGTTCCCTACAGGAGAAAAATGAAATAAAATAACATAAAACAGAATAAAATGAAATAAAATAAAATAAAATATAATAAAATAAAATAAAATAAAATAAAATAAAATAAAATAAAATAAAATAAAATAAAATAAAATAAAATAAAATAAAATAAAATAAAATAAAATAAAATAAAATAAAATAAAATAAAATAAAATAAAATAAAATAAAATAAAATAAAATAAAATAAAATAAAATAAAATAAAATAAAATAAAACAAAATAAAATAAAATAAAATAAAATAAAATAAAATAAAATAAAATAAAATGAAATAAAATAGAATAAAATAAAATAAAATAAAATAAAATGAAATAAAATAAAATAAAATAAAATAAAATAAAATAAAATAAAATAAAATAAAATAAAATAAAATAAAATAAAATAAAATAAAATAAAATAAAATAAAATAAAATAAAATAAAATAAAATAAAACAAAATAAAATAAAATAAAATAAAATAAAATAAAATGAAATGAAATACAATAAAATAAAATAAAATAAAATAAAATGAAATGAAATCAAATATATAAAAACCGATTTATAACAGATTTTCGCCACTACCTGTTTTATGTTCATTATTAAAACTCTATCTTTGGCAAATTTAATCTGTGGTGCCCTCATTGCTGGAATTACGCTTTTTCAAATCAGCCCCATGACCTCCACTGCGTATACGTAATCAAAAGCTTGGTGCAATTGCATTTAATGCTTGTGGCTTTTGCTTAGTGTTGCACACAGCTGACAACTGAATCACACCGTTCACAATGCGAGCAACATCGATACCTTGAATAAATATTTTTGTGGTTGGAGTGTTTGTTACCTTTTGCGGTAAAATTGGTTTGCTTGCTGCAACTGTTAGGCAAATGCGTGTATGTGTGAGCTTTATATATGTATATGTATATGTTTGTCTATTAATTTGAATTGTCCTGTTTGTCTATGCAAATAAAATTTTATCTTTCGCTATGAAATGTTATACCACCTTTTAGAATGTTTGCAGCTGGTACACAATACAACCTACCTGCTCCACATCTACTCTTTCACTTCAGCTAGCCATTCATCTTTTATGCAGCTGCTGACTATAACTTTTGCTTTCTTCATTTCATGGGATAAGTGCGACATATTTTATGGCAATTATTTCAAGAATTCTTGACGTGTCTGGATAGTTGTGGTTCACTTAAATGAAAAGTGGTTCGCTTATGAGTCAATATATTCGAATACTGGAATATAGTAGTTCTATTATAAGATTGGTTCTGTTCGAAATCTGACACACAACATCTTATGTTGCTACCTACGTCTTTTAAGAAAAAAAAAAAACTTCCACTAGTTGGCTTTAAATGTTCATAGAAAATGTTTGTTTCACTAATCCCGTTAAGACAAGAACAATTCGATGGTATTAAAAAAGGTCTCGAATCAACCATTTAAACTTGTACAGCGGCTTAACAGCTGGTGATACCCTAATGACATGAAAAACTTTCTAATGCCTTATTTGCTCTTGTGAAAGCAATAAATCCTACTTAAAGAAAAATGTAAGGGAGTTTTGTACGGCAGCAAAGAGAAGCGAAAGTTTGCAAAAAGAGGGTAGAATTTTTTTGTTTAAAAGCTTAAACAAGCTTTCGATACTTATTTAAAATGTAAATAGGGTTTTAAAAGAAAGTACAGCAAGTGAGAAATATATATGAAAGAAAGAATAAAAACGAAAAAAAGCGAAAGGAAAAATAAGAAAAAAAGAAAGTAAGACTTATAGTCTTCCGAAGGCAAAGAATACAAGAAAGGAAAGAAGAAAGCAAGCTTCGATGGAGAGACTATACAGATGAAGGAAAAGCATGAGGAAAAAAATGTAGAACAAGAAAAGAAAATATAAAATATATTTCGGTTGAAGAAGAAGAAGAAGAAAAAAAACAAATTTCGATAGAAGAAGAAGAATATAAATAGGCGCAGTAAGACTCGTTAGAATATGAGAATGCACTTCTGTGGAGTGACAAAAATTGAGAGAATATTGGATTAAGTAACAAAGGGACAAGCTTAGGATTACCATTACGATAGGAAGTCGAAGTTGAAAGAACATCTTTGGCACACGAATGTGAACACATTAACACCGCTGGTAAATAGAAGTTTGACACGCACAAAATGCAAGTATTCAAAGGACCCCACAATTTTTTTTTTTTTTTTTCGATTGCCATTTTTTGTTTATTTATTAATTTATTTACGCAAATATATCATTTAAGTCAAGTAAGGGTATTTTCTTGTTTGTTTGAAATGTGAGCGTCTGCTTGGCTTTCTTGTGTCACAGCTCCGTAGTAAGTCGATGGTATTTATTAGCATCACAACAACACAAATTGGCAGTAAGCACATGCTTGCTAGGAGAATAGCTGACATTGCAATAAATTGCTCAGCTTACAGTTATGAATATTTTCGAAGGTTTGCATATCGATGGCGTCAAAAAGTGAACTAGCGAAAAATATAGTGCTTGAGTTTTCTCCCTCCAAAAATTTGTCTCTTAACAAATTTGTTACCAACGTCATTAGTGATTAACTAAAAAATTACAAAAATTAATTTGTTGGCGGTAACTTCAACAAATTCACTCTATTCTTATTATCTATAACATCCTCCATCAACCCATACCATCAATTACTTGCTTGCTCTCTCAAACTCAAATGCTTTAAGGGACTGCGTTCTTCTTTTTTTTTTTTGTTTTTTGAACTTTTAAAAAAATCAATGTCACTCAACATTTTCATTTCCTTTTAACATCCATTTCATTCCGAGGAAAGACCCTAACAAGCCGAAAAGGAAAAGCGTTGACATTCAAAGTAGCGGCATGCTGGCTGCTTGTCCATTAACGCCAATTGACCGACAGCTGTACCGGCACTTACCAGCTGGCACAAACATGAAGAGCAAGCAACAAATGCAACAAAAACGAAATTTGTTGAAAACTCGCACTCGCTAACTATATGAAAATCGTTGAGAATATTTTGCTGTTAATTATTTAAAATTACGATATACAGCTTTAGAGGATTTTTCGTTTCTTTTTTTTTGTTTTTGTCTTCTGTAATATTTTTTCGAATTTTCCTAACCAAATATTTCGCGTTCGCTGTATTTTTTTGTAATCGAGATGCAAAACACACTCAACTATTCAACACAAGATAATTTTATATTATTTTATTTTAATTTAATTTATTTTATTTCATTTTATTTTATTTTATTTTATTTTATTTTATTTTATTTTATTTCATTTTATTTTATTTTATTTTATTTTATTTTATTTTATTTTATTTTATTTTATTTTATTTTATTTTATTTTATTTTATTTTATTTTATTTTATTTTATTTTATTTTATTTTATTTTATTTTATTTTACTTTATTTTATTTTATTTTATTTTATTTTATTTTATTTTATTTTACTTTATTTCATTTTATTTTATTTTATTTTATTTTATTTCATTTTATTTTATTTTATTTTATTTTATTTTATTTTTTTTTATTTTTTTTTATTCTATTTTATTTTATTTTATTTTATTTTATTACATTTCATTTTATTTTATTTTATTTTATTTTATTTTATTTTATTTTATTTTATTTTATTTTATTTTATTTTATTTTATTTTATTTTATTTTATTTTATTTTATTTTATTTTATTTTATTTTATTTTATTTTATTTTATTTTATTTTATTTTATTTTATTTTATTTTATTTTATTTTATTTTATTTTATTTTATTTTATTTTATTTTATTTTCTTTGATCTTATTTTCTTTGATCTTATTTTATTTTAATTTAATTAATTTTATTTTAATGCATTTTATTATTTTTTTTTAATTTTATCAACTGAGTCTCAAAAGATTCAAAATTAGTATTTTTGACAATTTCAAGTTTCTTCCTAACGTTTTCGCTTGCAGAATATTCGCTGCCATTTGGTGTTGTTCATTATGCCAATGGCCAGCTTTGACGTTGGCGTCTGACAACTAAGCTTTTTCTACAACACATTTTTTTTTGTGTCATAATTTTTAATTGACATTAAGTACTTGAATGTGCTTTTATGCTTTGATGACGGCAGAAATGGCAAACAAAAACGAAAACGCCCGCTGGATGTTTATAAAGCTTAAGGGCCAAAGCGCTAATAAATAAATTATGCTTGCAAGCAAAGAAAAGGTCCTAAGGGACCTGTAGATATTTACTTATGCACCTAGCATACTAAGCTTTGCCCTTAAGATGTTTTGCTTGTGCTACGACGGAAGCTGTGTGCGGATTAACAGCTGTCCAGCTAAGCTTAATAGTACACAACAGACAACAAAGCAATTAGTATTTAAGGTTTTTTTTGTTAGGTTTTATTGAAATTTTTGTTGTTGTTTTTTATTACTATTAAAAATTTACAAGTACAAAAAGTGTTTAATTTTTCCTCTGGCAATCAACATAAAAAGCCGGGGGTTATGAAGAAAAGGAAAGTATTTATGCGCCAACTAATTGTGAGTAAAAAGCGCAATAAAAGAAGGCAAACTAAACGTACTTAATCTTCATTGCAAGACATTAAACAAATTAGAAGTGGTCATCATGAAATTGGAATATAAAAAAAAATAATAATAATACAAACACATTATTTGCCAAGCAAAGTAAATAAGAATAAACAGGAAAAGTAATGTCAACAAAAGAAAAAATTAATTTACAACTTGGTTGCTTGGCTACAAAAGACTTCTTGAGTAGATGTTGAGTAGTTTGTATCCATCTTAATCTCTATTTATGAAGGGACTTATTACTTAAGCTTATTTATAAGAGGAGCAAATTGACTTAAGCTAAGCGAAGAAGGTAAAACTGTTTAAAGTCAACTCGAAAATAATTTTTTGAATGGCTGATTAGGTAGAGTAAAGCTTTAGCTTGTATCCAGAAAAATTCAAAAAATTCAAAATTGAAAGAAAGAAGAGGCTAGAGGTTAGGAATCGTTAGCAATTACTTAAAAAAAAAAATGGAATTAATGAATGAATTTTTCAGAAATTTTGTAGTTCTCATGATAGAGTTTAGTTTTAATTCCATTGAGCTTTTTCCTTGATCATTTTGATGGTTGAGTTTAGCCTTTATTCCATTGAGCTTTTTCCTTGATCATTTTGATGCCATTGAGCTTTTTCCTTGGTAATTTTAATGCTTGAGTCTAGTCTTTTTACCATTAAGCTTTTTGCTTGATACATTTCATAGTTGATGGTTGATTCATTATTTCATTGAGCTTTTTCTGTCTACTGTATAATTATAATAATGGATCAGATATCGATATTCCACAATAAAATATAAGCTCTTCAAATACAATCTTCTAGCAAAATAATCAATGTATAAATTTCACAAATCAATAACCCAGCAATCCAATTATCACAAAACAACTAATTGAAAATGATTGGCAATTTAAATTTCAATACACATTAAAGTTTACAACATACTATAAAATACGCAGCATGACCACGACGAGTGTTACTTAATAATTAACGCAAATATATGGTATATAAGCATGTATACATAAAGATTTAATAGCAAGACGATAATGTTTAAACGTTTAACAACAACATAAATGAACGTAAATAAGAACTCAATTAACAAAAGCTTGCCAGGAGGCAGGAGTTGAGCGTGCAGACTACAACGATAAACGTAAATAGACAACAATTTGGACGATGAAGGCCACAACAACAACAATGTACACAGGATGTTAGAGGACATAATTCACTTAGCAAACAATCGAATTAAAATCAAATGTGAATGAATGAGGATAATGTAAAGAAAGAATGGAAGGAGGTGATGAAGAAGAGAGCGTCACGAAAATTACTACACAATACGGACATTTTAATGACAAGCAAACTAATACATAACTACGAAAAATAAATTGAAAATTGAAGATAGAGAGGTTGGAAGAGTCAGGGATAAAAGGACATTGAGATTTTAGCGACAGCAAAGGATATTTGAAAATCGTTATGTTCCGTTGCCGCGTAGTATTAGATTGAGTGAATAATTGACATGGGTGGGACAGCCTAATTATCTAGGTCGCAAAAGAAAACGAAGGTGCTAAATATGTTCCAAAAAAAAACAAAAAAAAAACCTACAAAAAGCTCAAGCACATAAACATCTATAAAGCAACATTAGAAGTATGATAAGATGTGCTTGCAAATACAAATTGGCAGATAACTCTTGTTGTTGACCTCATTGTATTTTGCAAAGGATTTATGTTGAGGTAAGAGCTGGCTCGCACGTTTTGTTGTTGTATCATTTCCGTTAGTATTGTCAAGCTCTGTTTTTGTTACAATACCGTTTGGCACAGTGCGCCAGCTTGTTGCCTGTTGAAATCGTAGTTTACAACAACATTTTAGCCGGAAATTAAATTTTGTGAATTTATTGAAAGCGGATAAAGTTGAAGGCTAAGCAATGAGCAGAAGATATGGTAACGGAATAGCTGAAATTGAATTCAAACAAGCGTGGTGGTAAAGAAAATTGAAAACTCTAAGAAGAACTACTGATTTAAGGTGGTAAAAGAAAGCATTGCTTGAAGAACTGAGCTTTTTGAGTCAATATCACATCGATTTTTTATATATTAAGGTTTTGCGGTGGAACTCGTGGAAGAAAATTTAAAGGTATACAGTTGTTTTTTTTTTTTTTGTAAATTTGCAATCTACCAAATAATTTAAATAGTGGAAAGTGAACTTTTTTCTATATTTTACTCTTTTACAAAAAAAATGTATATTTTTTTGTCAAATTTAAAACTTTTTTAATACATTTTAATTTATAAAAATTTGTTTTTTCTTATTGGTTTTTTGATTTTTATTTAATTTTCGGCTAAAATTTATATTTTTTGTCAAATTTAAACTTTTTTAATACATTTTAATTTATAAAAATTCGCTTTTTCTTATTGGTTTTTTGATTTTTATTTTTATTCCTGTCTTAAACTTTTTTTTTTACTACTGAGTTACTCTATTACACGAGGAACATTTTTTAAATTTTGTTTCACTTAAATTTTTTTAAAGTAGTATGTGAACTTTTTTACCCATAGCAACAGGAAATTTTATAAATTTTTGTTTTTATTTTTTTTTTAATTTTCTTTTGTAGACGTTGAATTTTTTTCCATCATTTACTTTATTACAAAATGAATATTTATAAATTTTATTTTTATTATCGTCTAATATTTTTATATTTTTTTTTATTCATATTTGAACTTTATTAGTATTTTTTGCTCTTTTACAAAAATACGCTTTTATAATTTTTTTTAAACTAATTTTTATTTGTTTTCTTTTCGTAAGAAATTTTTTTATTTTTTTAAATTTTTTAAATAGTATTTTCGTATTTTTTTTTAGCCGAATGCGAACTTACTATCTGTACTCTATTACTAAGAGAACTTTTTTTTATTTGTGTTTTTTATTTACTTTTTTTTTTTTTTGTGTTAACAAACCTGGAACATTTTCAAAAGTTGAGAAAAATTATGTTATTTAATACTAAATTCAAATTCTCGACTTAATATGTCCAACAGTATGCTCTAAAACTGACTACTTAAGTTTATTGCTTGTGATATTAAATTTTATCTTGAGTTTGCATTTTAAATTTGTGCTAATACAATTTTGTGTATTTAAGCTGTATACCTTAAATGTAGATACTTCACATAAAGATGCCTAGTACAACAAGCAGGAGGACGGTAAAAATTACAAAGCAATTTGCGATAATGTTTGGCATTTTTATTAGAATAATAAAATATTTTGCTTGAATTAAAGTCAAGTTGGCTCGTAAGTATGCAAGTTTTCTAAGGATACTGCACACAAATTGTAGGCAAAAACAAAGCAAAGGACATGCCTTAGTAATTGCTTGAGGCTGAAAAACAAACAAAGTGAAATTGACATATTGGAATTTGCAAGTAAATTAAAAGCATGCGTATTTCTAAGCGATATAATTAAATTGAAATGGTTCCTGAGGGCTAAAGGTCAAGAATAATTATTTTTCTATGGAAAGAATAATTATTTTTTTTATAAATATTATTATTGTTTTATATTTTTTTAATTTTAATTAATTATTTAAAATGTTTGTTTAAATATAAAAGACAAATTTTAGAAACAACCACCAAGTGCTGCTTTTAGTATATAAAATTGGCAATATTCTGAATAGGCAGCATGAGACTGACTCGCGCCTTATAAAGCTAGGGGCATCACTGATCTATGTATGTAAAAATATTTGTGTTGAAATGTAGTTAAGCTTTATAAGAAATATTGTGTGTCTTGCTCTAAGTAACGAAAGAGCCCCGTGATTTCGGTATCAGTAAAAATTTCTTTAATCACGAAACTCGATTTCGTAAAAATCATTCGGTACTGAACGCACTAGTGTATGCAAATATTTACATTCACACATTCCCTTATACCTACACATCCACACATATTAATTATTGCAATTAATTTATGTATGTATTTTCCCTTTCCCTTCTATTTTGCAGGCGATAATCCGCGCATTATTGAACATCCCATGGATATGACAGTGCCAAAAAATGATCCCTTCACATTCAATTGTAAAGCAGAAGGTGATCCAACGCCATCAATACAATGGTTTAAAGATGGTCATGAGCTGAAAACTGATACGGGTTCACATCGGATTATGCTGCCAGCTGGCGGTTTGTTCTTTTTGAAGGTAAGTGAAAGTAATTTTGAAATGTATGACCTAAATAACCCACCAAACGGAATATATGGGTTTCCATTTGATCTTTTCCTAAGTTAAAAAAAAATTAACAGACATATAGTGAAAGCTTCAGTGAAAGCTTTTCAGTAGAGCTTTCATTATATCATAAAAATATTTCTACTTAAAATATTAATTACAAATTCATAAACTACGCACTTCAGCATACGAAAATATTATATTTCCATTTCTTAATATTTAATCCTTATCTCATTTCCCTCCGTCCTCTCGAAATAGAAAGAATTTAATAAGCAGTGCACTCGGCAATTACGCATTTCCACATTGTTGCCTGATTTTTATTCATTTGGAAAAATTATTTCAAAATATATGTAAACACATATTTTTGTGTAAGCAAAATAAAATGGCCCTAGTTGATCCTGCCGCAACTCATAACCATTTACAAGGTCCTTCAGCGTTCTACCCTGGCTTACACCAACAACGAAAAAATTAATAAAAATAAAAAGTTAATCGCTTCAAACATTCATCAAACGGCTACGAGTGAGCACTCAATAACACTTGAAGGGCTATCTCCCTCATTTTAGTCATCTGATTTCAAATGGGGCAGGGTGAAGAGTTAACACCCGCTAACTGCCTCAAATTTCTGTGCTTTCAAAGGATTTTTATTCTACAAATTGTTGCAGTAGATATGCGACAGTTGTAAGGAATACAACCGATCCAAAATACGTAACGGTACCGCTTAAGGGAATACCTCCCTGTTAGTACTACAGTTAAGATTGCAGTTGTTCATACAGTATAGGTTGTAAATACGGTTATGGTTATGGTTATGGCTATGGTTACGGTTAGTGATATAGTTATGGTTACTATTACATCTACGATTACTGCTACGGTTATGTTTACTGTTATTGTTACGGCTATGGTTACGGCCATGGTTACGGTTAGAGCTAAAGTTATGGTTATGATTACAGTTATGGAAAGGGGCTGCGTTTATAGTTAGGGTTATGGCTATGGTTACGGTTAGTGGTATAGTTATGGTTACTATTACATCTCCGATTACTGCCACGGTTATGTTTACTGTTATTGTTACGGCTATGGTTACGGCCATGGTACGGTTAGAGCTAAAGTTATGGTTATGATTACAGTTATGCAAAGTGCTGCGTTTATGGTTACGATTATGGCTACGGTTACGGTTACGGTTATAGTTACGGTTGTTGTAATGGTTTCCTATACATTACTGTTACAGTTATGCTTCCTGCAACGTTATGGTCACCTTTTCGGTTGGTGCTACGGTTATGGGTATGTTTCTTGCTACGCTACGGTTTCACTCCTTGACACGTTTCTATATAAACGTATACCTCATGCTATAAATAGCTTCCCTGATCCTTGCAATTTACGCTTTGGGTCGAACACATTAAAACTCATTCAACTTGCAAAATGTTGACTTTTAACTTTTATATTTTTATTTACAAGCTTTTGAATGTATTTGCTGCCGCTTTTCTATTGGTGTAACTTTTGCTTTTACACTCGGTATATGTACAACCCACAGTAGGGGGACACCAGCGTTGTCAATTAACTCGAGTGCGCAACAACGACAACAACAAAGCGGTATGCGATTTTTCGCTTGTTTTGCCTTTTTTCTCATTCATTGGATTTTTGTAAAAGGTTGGCCCTCTTTCTTCACTGTTACAAAGAGATTTTCAGCCCTCAAAAAGTAACAAAAAGAAGCAAAAGGCAAGATACATCTAACATTAAGCGTCAGATGATGCTCGAGATAACGCACTTGCGTAACATTTTTTAATTAAATTAAATGAAGTCGGACAATGTGTTTTTATGTGTTGACGTTCTTGTTATTTTGCCACATTGTTGCGAGTCAAATGCAGCCTTAGGGTTGTTTCAGCTGTTAGGAAAAATGTTTGTAGTTGTTTTTGATGGTTTGCTTGTTGTTGCCTGCTTCCTATCAACTTTTAGCTCTACTACTGAGATTTACAACAACATTTGGACAACAGACAGAGATTTTTGCAATTTTGAAAATTTTTGCTTTGATGTTTGAAAATTGAAAAAGAGGCGCACGTCATGAATTTAATTTTCTAAATCCAACTAAGCCAAGAATGCAAAATGTTAGAATATTTTAATTTACACAAAAATTGGAAATAATGGAGTAGCGAAGTTTTAACATGCAGATTTGATATAGATTGCTTCGTCATTATAAAAAATACTTGGAAGATTGAGAATTGAGATTCCTTTTGTCTCAACGGAGGGCCAGACCGCCACTTTGTGTGCATACTTTGAGGCGTGTTTTCCATATAATCGGAATTTAAATTTTTACTAGATCTTCAATTACCTTTGCGTTATTCTTGAGCTTTTAACTTAAGTTCAAGACCTTATTTTACTAAATTTATTATTTATTAGAATTAAACTACCTTTTTTGTATCCATTTATCCTTCCAGGTGATCCATTCACGTCGTGAAAGTGATGCAGGCACGTATTGGTGTGTGGCAAAAAACGAGTTTGGCGTGGCACGTTCGCGCAATGCTACGCTTCAAGTTGCATGTAAGTGAACGAGATGTAGTTTGTAAAAAAATTATAATTTGCTAGTACTTTACATGCTGCAGAAGAATAATATTAAAAAACATTTGAAATAAAATTTTTTAAATGTCTAATGTTAGTAAATTTTTGATATTTCAGAATTAAAAAAAAAATAATTAACAAAAATTTAAGCATGTTTCTATAAAATATTTTTTTTTTTTACATCCCACCAGCACGAACAAAAAAATATTTAACATTTTTTAAAAGTATAAAAATTTAAAGAAAACAATTATAAAAATTAAAAAGAAACTTTCAGGATATCTCAAATCGTATCGAAAAAAATGTTGAGACCAAAATTTAATGACGAATTTTGAACAATCGAAAATTTACTTTACTAAACTGGAAAAAAGTGAAATATTGAATTTGCATAGCTTTTGAAAAAGCGTTGTCAAGAGTTTAAGCTGAAACTCCTTTTGGAGTGAAGCAAAAATATTCACCAAAAATTATTTTAAATCGGGACTGATTTGAAATGAAAATACCAAAATATAACTTTAAATAGCTTGAAATTGAAACTCTACAGCATAACCAACAATAGAAGAAAGTTAGATTTCGAACATATATTTCCAACGCTTGACATTAATGCTATCTTTTGGAGCTACTTTTCTCCATCGCTTACCAATCGCAAAATACTTAAATCCCTTCTAATGCAAATTTTTGCTTTTCAATTGCTACAAAACAACTTAATTCCACAATCTCTCTATCTCTTTCTGCGGTTGCCAAGCAACTTGACAAATAATTCAATATCCTTTAACTGTAATAAGTGTACAAATTGATTGATGTTTTTTCACTTTACATTTGCATTCAATTTCACTACCTTTGAGGCAACTAATAATAATGAGTTCTATTTATTGAATAGTTTACGAGGCAAATGCAAATATTGAAATGGCAAAGAACGCTAATAAAGTTGTTATTACGAAAAAAATATATATATATTCACGGTTGTTGTTCTTGTTGTAGTAGCTAACTTGCAAATAAATAAATCAACGGCTGTGCTTGAATTCTCAGAAAAACAGATAGACAAGCTCAATTGCTGTGCGTCTAACTGGCATTTACAAACGAAGTTTGTGAAGACGTTCGTAGTTGTGGCGCTCATTTTGCCTCATTAGGAAGGATTAATAAAACGTAGGCGGATAAAAGAATGAAGAGAGAGCATACAAAGTAAGATATTAAAATCATGAATGTGAATTGAAATGAAAGCGCTTTTATATGAAAATTATGAAATGATTTTACAACAGCCACAGGCTTGAGATAGAAGACAAAAGATGAAAGATAAAATGTAATAGATAAAAGGCAAAAGATAAAAAATAAAAGATAAAAAAGATAATAGATAAAAGACGAAGGATATAATATGAATTATAACTAATAAAAAACAATAAAAGATAATAGATGAAAAATGTAAGATAAAAGATAAAGTATGAAAGATAAGAAATGAAAAGCAAAAGATAAAAGAAGGAAAAAAAAATAAAAGACTATAGATGGTGATGGAAGATACAATATAAAAGATAAACGATGAAACCTACAAAAAGATAAAAATAAAAGTTAGAAAAAAAACAAGATGAAAGAGATACAAGATAAAAGATAAAATATAAAAGATAAAAAAACGGTAAAAGATAAAAGATATAAGATAACAGATAAATGATAAAATAGATAAAAGATAAGAAAAGATAAAGTTAAAGATAAAAGATGAAAAATTATAGATAAAAGGTAAACACAAAATATGAAACATAAAAGATAAAAAATGAAAGGCAACAGATGAAGGATAGAAAAAAATAAAAGATAATAGATGGTAGATGCAATATAAAAGATAAACGATAAAACTTAAAAAATGTAAGGGATAAAAAAAGATAAAAATAAAAGATAGAAAAAAAATACAAGATTAAAGATGAAAGATACAAGATAAAAGATAAACGAACATACAAAAGATAAAAGGTAAAAGATAAAAAATACAAGATAACAGATAAAAGATAGAAAAGATAAAAGAACAAATAAAAGATAAGAAAAGATAAAGTTAAAGATAAAAGATTAAATATTAAGAATTAAAGATTGGTGATTAAGAGTCAAATATTAAAGATAAAAAACAAAAGATGAAAGATAAAAGAGAAAAGATACAAGATAAAATACTAAAACAACAACAACAACAATCTACACTAGTTACAATATAATAGATAAAAGTACATACTTCATACCAACGAAATATGCTATATAGCATTTCTTCAAAAGAGATTTTGATGAGCAACTCACCTATTCCCTTTTTCTCTTTCAGTTCTCCGCGATGAATTTCGTCTTGAACCACAAAATACGCGCGTCGCACAAGGTGAAGTAGCGCTGATGGAGTGCGGTGCACCACGTGGTTCACCGGAACCGCAAATTTCATGGCGTAAAAATGGACAAACCATGAACTTGAGCAACAACAAACGTATACGCATTGTCGATGGTGGCAATTTGGCGATACAAGATTCACGGCAATCGGACGATGGACGTTATCAATGTGTGGTCAAGAATGTGGTGGGAACGCGCGAATCAGCAACGGCCTTTCTCAAGGTGCATGGTAAGTCATGGCTTTTTATAACTATGGCTGTTAACATACTGACTTTAATTAAATTGTTTACTCCTCTTTCTTGCAGTACGCCCATTTCTCATACGTGGTCCACAAAATCAAACCGCTGTCGTTGGCAGTTCGGTTATCTTTCAGTGTCGCATTGGCGGTGATCCATTGCCGGATGTCCTGTGGCGACGCACCGCTTCAGGCGGAAATATGCCATTACGTAAGTGTTTATCTGCATGCCTTTTTTGTCAAAGGATTTATAGTATTTACATATACCGACATACATACAAACACAAAAATATATTTATTCATAAGTAGTAGCTGTTATCTATTTAAAGCCTTGCTCTACGCACCGTTTTACTCGCGTTTCAAAGCATTTCAACCTCTGTGGTCAGCCGCTGCTTTGCAATTGATTTAATGTTTTTCCTTATCTCTTTCTCTTGGTATGATTCAATCTAGGATAAGAGTATTGTATTTTTGCTTTGTTGTTATTCGCTCTTTAACTGGGTTCGTGGTGTTGTTTCAATTTCTGCCTTAAAACCATACCGAGCTTTTTGCTTTTGTGAGCTAGCTCAAACACCAGCGCAAACACTTAACTCAACGACCTCAATTCGATCGCACATTTCAGTTTTCGTACAGAGACGTACCAATCTCGAACTAGTACAAAACAGACCAAAAAAAGTCATAGTTCCATTTGAGATGAGAAGGCCCTTGGAGTATTCGAGAGAAAAAAGTTCGCCAAAAGACTTTTGATTCATTCCATGAAGCTAACACGCATCATTAATGAGGCAACAGAATTCAAATTAACAACTTTTAGAATTTTTGTCTGTCTGTCTGTATGTTTGTTCACTCATCACGCAAATCCGGCTGAATTGAATTAACTGAATTTTCCAGTTTAAAATTAGTTAAAGCTTAACTTAAAATTTAAGATCTCCTTTATTTCGATTGCTCAATCTTTTTCTGAGTTATTGACTAGTATGTATAACGGGGTGACTCAAACTATGTGATTCTAATATGGGGTCAGGTTTCCTCTCAAAAGCTTTAAATGTTGAATATTTTTGTTTGAGGGAAGTCAGAAAATTTCTGCTGAAAACAATTATTTTTCCTGACTAGTTCAATACCTCACTGCGCCTTTATGCACCTCACCACTTAGCTGAGTTGCTGCTGCTTCATACCTTCTTAGCAGAAGAAAGCTGACTTCTTATACCACCTTCATTCGCGTCAAGTGCATGTGCACTTGGTCAATGTCTTTTGAAGTGTAGCAAAGACTGATAAGAGTTAAGTTTAAATGACTACAATAACAAAAAAATAAGAAGCCAGCAAGTGACATGTTGGCCGCTAGGGTGTAATAGTTGTTGCTACTTTTACGACTACTACAACATACACATAAAGGACCAAGGACCAAGGACAACGTACCACAAAACAAACTGCAACTTTTAATTCCGTTAATTGCCAATCTCTGTTGCCAGCAATCAACATTTGTTGTGCTATTTGATTTTGCTTGCACAACACTTGAATGTGATGGTAAATCAGCACAAACCTCGGAATATTGTATACACATACATACACAGAAACGACAGGTATTTAAGCTCCAAAGTACAGGTAAAATGGGAAAAAAAAGGGAGACGAGTTTATAATCGGGGGAAGGCACAACGCAATGACTATTAAACTGGCGCTTACACACATACACAAGCGACACATTTATCTTATCACGCAAAAGCTTGGCATGCAAAGTACTAACAAGTTAGGGCTGAACGTTAAGTATGAGTGGCACAGTGACACCAAAATATATGCTGGTTATTTTTGATTGCTGTGATATTTTTTCTTTTACGAGCATAAGTTTCTACGTTCATGTTGGTAAAAAAAAAATATATCTTTTGAAAGCAATTTTTTTTTTTTAAATTTTTTTTAAATTATATTTGAGCCTTTTAAACTTTTTTGGAAAATAAAAAATTTTCAATTTTAGCAAAAAAAAATATAATACACTTTTCGGCTTAAAATTTTCATTTAATGATTTTTTTTTTTTTTAAATTAATAATGTTTATTTGTTTGAGGAAAATGTGAATTTGTGTTGATAAAAAAATTGGTTTTAGAAAAATTTAATCAAATAAATAATATTACAAAAGTATTTTACAGTTTTTAATTTTTTTTTTTTGGAAATATCAAAATTTCTAATTTGGGGAAAAATTTAAACAGATTTTTGGATTTTTTGCAACTATTTGCCACTTTTTAAGAAAATACTGATAATTTTATAAACGGTTTTAAAGATATGTCGAAATTTTTTTTAAAGTTTATATATTTAAATATTTTATAGAATTTTTTTAGAAACTTTTCACATTATTAAACAATATTTAACTTATTAATAATTAATAAAAAAATATTAATAATAATTTAAAAAGTATTTTCTAAAATTTTCGAATTTAAAAAATATAATAAAAAACTACTAAAAAAAATTATTTAAACAATTAAAATTAATTAGTTGAAAATTGCTTTTTTATGCTTTTTTTTTCTTTACCACATTTTAAAAATATATCAAATTTTATTTTTAATAGTTTCTGAGAAATATTTTAAATGGAATAAAATCTGCTTCAAATTAAAAAAAAATTAAATTTTGTAGTAAACTCATACTTGAATAACTATTGGAGTCACTGTATTTGTGACGCTCCCCATTGTAGCACAATACATGTAAAACATTCGCAAATGTGGGCGCAGCTACTTTCATTTGTTTGTGTTTGTTTGGGGCAAGAAAAAGTTTTTGCTAACCGGACGCGACACTATGGTTATGGTGGTAGCGGTGTGGCTGTGGCATTACAGCATTGCGGAAGTAGCAAAAGCAAATGTAAACGCGCAAAGCTTCCGTAAACTTTTGTTAAGCAAACAATTGCAATAGACAACAAAAACCTTTAAAATCTGCACATTTCATAGATATAAACGTGAGCAACTCAAACACCCAGCTACCTCGTACAGTGGAATATTACGCAGGTGGTTATTTGTGGCATGACTCAAGTTGGTGTTGTAACACTTGAAATACTAACTAGCGCTAAACTACTCAGAGGGTAATAGAAAACCCAAGAAAATTACAGTTGGAGACTGGTTATGAGGTCTTCTAGTTAGATTAATCGATAACAATACCAATAACGGTGGCAGTCGATTTTCTGTCTTCCTCGCCTGGACTAGTAACCTAGGCTGCCAAACATTGTTGTAATTACAATTTTTTCCCCAATTCGAAACCAAAATCTCACTACACACATTCGTTAGATCACGTTTCTTATTTGTCTCTTACGAGTACACTTCTACCTATAAAGGTACATGCATACATATGTCACCTAAGAATCGCACGAGCGTGTCCTTCTGGCATATTCGTACATTCAACTGTATCAAAAAAAAAAAAAAAAAAAAAAAAATTAAAATGGTTAAGTACCAAAGTTTTCTTGCGCTTACTTCTGCGCATATTCGGAAGAGTGTTGTGCGACAATAGACACGACATTTGCACTTGAAAGCTACTCAACACTTTTGCTGTGAGGCTTTAGTTGTAACAAATAGCGCTATTTTACGCTATAAATGAGGATATCCAAATATAAATGTGCATACATGCATGGCAACTTACCTAAATTCTTTTGCTTATACCAACTTTAAATGTTGTTAGGCAAGTACACCCTGGCGTATACGTGATATCTAAGTATAAGCTCAGCTATGTACAGTGGCGGCCATAAGTGTGGATACAGTAGCTTTCGTGAATTTTCACAAATTGGTTTGGTTTTTATTTTAACAAAACCTTTTTAAAAACACAAGTCAAGCTCTAATACAGAAGCTATAAATTTTGTCTTAGAAATGCGCACAAAATTCGTGAAAATTCAAAGAAATTTTAAATAAAATTTTTATTTTTTTTTCACAGAATTTTTAAAAATTTTTAGGCTGTGTAATGTTGTATCGCTTTAAATTTTAGTACAGTGAGGTGTGATTTGTTAAGTTTGTAACATTTTCTGCTGGTCTTTCTTTTTTGACGAGCTGAAAGCTATTTTGTTTAAAAAAAACTGCGTTCATAAACTTTTGTTTAGTAAAATTTTTTTAGAAAAAAAAAATTGCCAAAAAGTTCGAAAATTGTGTGCCGAACCTAAGATTAAAGCTATTATTTAGGGCTACATATTTTTACACTCCAAAAAATTCAACAAATTCTGTAAAAAAAATTAAAATTTTTACAAAATATGTATGTTTGAATTTTCATGAATGTTCAGGGATTTTTTGTTTTTTTTTGTATACATTTTTGAGACAAAATTTATAGCTCCTGTACTTGACCTTGTTTTTAGGTCAGCTTTGTGCTAGGAAAAGGTTGCTGTGTAGTACAATACCTTGTGAATCCTAAGCTAAGTCAATAGACTCGCATTTCGTCTCGCAATAGCGTCTTAGCTGCGAGAAAGCTTTTAGAGAAACAACTATTTGAGGTCCCTACTGGGCAGAGTCATGCATACATACATACATACCAATTTAATAGCTGTCTAGTCGCTTATCCATTGAACTACCATTTAAGGCTTCTTCACATCTTTGTTTATCCAACACTTGAACTTTAATTTCCTTTTTCTATATATTCGCTCTCATTTTATTTACGTCACGTTTTTTTTCTTATTTCATTTTTTTCTTTGGTAATTTTTTCACAGGTCGTGTGCACATCCTTGAGGATCGTAGTCTTAAATTGGATGACGTTACGCTGGAAGATATGGGCGAGTACAGTTGCGAGGCGGATAATGCGGTTGGTTCAATTACAGCCACAGGCATACTAACTGTTCATGGTAAGTTAATTGCTGTGAATTTTGATCAGTGTAAATGTGTGTGTGTGTGTAGCTTACACATGTGCAAAATACTTACAGTAACTGGGGGGGGGGGGGGGCTGCAAATATATACAGGCGAAAAAGTTTATGGCTCATTTGAAGTGCGAGCTGCTGTGACAAGGCAAGCAGACTCACGTGCTTGTTTCATTACAATGCGCTTAAAGGGTGTCAGAGTGCTGACCGCAGCTTTTGTTGTCAAAGTTTTAGACAAAGGTTAACTTGAGAGAAAGTTTTTCTTAATTAGGAAAATTTGTTTGAAGTGAAGAAAGGTTCAAATTATAATTCAAATAAAGTTTCTTCAAAGAAGGAACTTGGCGGTCAAAATAACAGAGCTGAACAATTTAAAAAAAATTAAAAAATTGTTTTCTAGTAATTTTAAGTATGTGTAAAAATTTTTAGATAGAGGCTGAGAACCCCCTTTTCATAGATTACCTTGAAGGTTAAAAGATTTTACTTCAGACAAAATTTAAAGGGATTTTGAAAGTTAAATTTAAACCACTGATTAGTGGTTTTATTTTTAATAATTTTTCATAAATTAATAAAATACACTGTGTAACAAAAAAAAAATTTTAGACACATTTTTCGAAGCTTATTACATATATAAACAACATAAATTATACACTCAGTGTTCGAAAAAGCGTTCAAAATCTGGAAATAGGAGACAAGTCCACTTTTTCATAGTTTTTCTAAAAATTTTGTGTTAAGGGCCAAAACCCCTTTTTATAATTTTATGCAGCCTAATCTAAAAATTTTAATCCAGATTTTCTTAATTAAATAAAATGTAAGGTTAATTAAATAAAATGTAAGAGCTTTTTGTTCATAATAATGTTTCTAACCGTATTACACTGTTTAACAATTTAATTTTCCAAAAAAAAAAAATTGCCAACTTTTTACTTACTTTTTTTGAACCACCCTGTAGATTAAATATTTACTCGTATGTACTCCCATAAGCTACATAGGTCTACTCACACCACCTTTCACATAAAAATTAATTACCTGACCGCACTTCATGAACATTTCAAAAACAGGAGCAGACAAACAGAGAAAATAATAATTTTTGTTTTTGTTGTTTTTCTTTGAAAAAGTAGCAGAAAACACAAACACAAATACATTTCAACATTTACATTTGCTTTGTAATAACATTTATTATAATTAACAACTTATTTACTTTCGTTTCCCGCAAAAAACAACAACAAAACTCTCACTCTCACTCTCACTCTCACTGTAACTACAGCACCACCAAAGCTTATCATACGTCCCAAAAATCAACTCGTTGAAGTCGGTGATGAAGTGCTCTTTGAATGTCAAGCCAGCGGCTATCCAAAACCTACACTCTATTGGTCAATGGAGGGTAATAGCTCACTACTCTTCCCCGGCTACAAGGATGGACGCAACGAAGTAACATTAACGCCCGAGGGACGTTCAGTGCTCTCAATTTTACGTTTTGCGCGCGAAGATTCAGGTAAAGTGGTCGTTTGTAATGCGCTCAATGCTGTTGGTAGTGTTAGCAGTCGCACCGTCGTCACAGTGGATACACAATTTGAATTGCCACCACCAATTATTGAATTGGGTCCCGTCAATCAAACATTACCCGTCAAATCGATTGTAACACTACCATGCCGTACAAGTGGCACACCAACACCACAAGTCTCTTGGTATTTGGATGGCATACCGATCGATGTGAATGAGCATGAACGACGTAATCTCTCTGAAACGGGTACGCTCACAATAGCCGATTTGCAGCGCAATGAAGATGAAGGCCTATACACTTGTGTGGCTAGTAATCGTAATGGTAAATCAAGTTGGAGTGGCTACTTACGTTTGGATACACCAACAAATCCGAATATTAAATTTTATCGTGCACCCGAACTTTCGACACATCCCGGACCACCGGGTAAACCGCAAATTGTTGAGAAAAGTGAGAATGCGGTGACATTATCGTGGACGCGCAGTAATAAGGTGGGCGCTTCGAGTTTAGTGGGCTATGTGGTTGAGATGTTTGGCAAGAATGAGACCGATGGTTGGGTGGCCGTAGGTGCGCGCATACAAAATACAACTTTTGTGCAAGTGGGGCTTGTGGCTGGTGTGAATTATTTTTTTGTGATACGCGCCGAAAACTCACATGGTCTATCATTGCCTAGTCCAATGTCGGAACCGATCAATGTGGGCATGGTAAGTGTGTAGCGCCGTTAAGCTGTATGTATGTGAGTTGTACTTATGCTCGTATTTGTTTTTTTTTTTTTTTTGATTTTGCAGCGTTTCTTCAATAGCGGTTTGGATTTGAGTGAAGCACGCGCCAGTCTGTTATCTGGCGATGTGGTGGAACTAATTAACGCGAGCATTGTGGATTCGACAAGCATGAAATTGAGCTGGCAGGTTAGTGGCGTCAATACTTTCAAATTTTCTGCTTTCTTTTGCGTTCTCATTTTCGTTGTCTCTTCATACGGTCGGCTTAATAGCTTGTTGTCAATCTCAATACAGCGACGAAGCGTGACAAAGCAATCAAGCAGCGCGCTCGAAATTGTCCGCATGTCCTTACACAAGTCGTGTTGTTGTATTTGCATTGCACCTGCCTTTATGCTGTAATGGCAGCCAAGGCGGAAATGAAGGCAGCGCTGTGAAGCAATAATTTAAATTGCAATCTTTCGCTTTTTTATCCTTATCCTTTCCATTTGCTCTTGCTTTATAACTTTTTTCAATTTTTTTTTTTTCCATTTTTTCCATTTAAAATCTTTTCAGATAATCAATGGCAAATACGTGGAAGGCTTTTACATTTACGCGCGCCAATTACCAAATCCACCGTCTGCCACAGCTACCGCAGAACGCCATAGCGCCAATGCCAATCCATTGCTGACATCACGTAGTGGCAGCGCTTCCTCAACGTCCTCATCATCCGCTGATGCTGCGACGGCCGCTTTGATTTCGGCTAAACCAAATATTGCCGCTGCTAGACGTGACACTGCCGACGTCCCCACCTCTGCCGGTGATGCAATGAACAGCATCACATATCGCATGCTAACGATCCTGAACGGCGGCGGCGCTTCATCGTGCACAATGGCCGGTCTGCTGCAATATACGCTCTATGAATTTTTCATTGTACCCTTCTATAAATCCGTGGAGGGAAAACCGTCGAATTCGCGTATTAAGCGCACGTTGGAAGATGGTGAGTACATGGTCTTAAACAATTTTAAATGTTTTGTAAACAAAAAAGCTATGCTAAGTAAATTTCAATACAGATCTAGGAAGAAAGGGGCGGGTATGCTGGATTATTGTGAATTGATGGTATATTGTATACTAGATAGCTTAAATACTTTAATTAATTTATTTATTTTTTTGTTTTCGAGCTTGCAAAATTTACAAATATATGTAAATAGAAAGACCGTAAAAACCAAAAATTAAAAAAAAAAAAAAAACCGCGTGTACCCAGTACACGTGAAAGAAGTTAACTTCTTAAATTCAGAAATAACGAAATATGAATAAGGTGTATTCGAGAATTGTTTAGATTCACAATTTCTTACTTCCGGGAAGTGGACCAGGGAACCGATCCATTCAAAAATATCTTATGCATTGTGCGTTTTGCTTCAAATTTGGTAAGTGGGTAGAATTATGCCTAAATTAACAGGGGCCAATACGAATGGGATATAGAGGAAGAGGGGCGGGGTAAAAGGAAAGCGGGTAATGAAGAGAAAAAGGGGGGAGATAGAGTGAAGGCGAAGAAAGATTGGAAGGAGAGTTGTAAAAGGGGGGACAGTGAGCTCGCATTTAGACAGGACGTCTGGCTCTACTACATATATAATGTATAAGATTGAAATATTGTATGTGTGTATGTATGCATAACTTAAGTTGCGTTCTAAACGGATTGACCGATCATAACCAACTTTAGAACAGAAGCTGAAAACCATCGATGAATTAAGAGGGATAGGGGAAAAGGTGCGGGCACCTGACATACAAATGGGATTTTTCATGTTGCATATCTCTGGAAGTATTCATGCTAGGCCGCTAAAATTCAACAGAGTTATATGAGGATTATGAAACCACTCGTATAAGGATTTGAAGAACGGGCATAATTGGTATCAGTTCTATCGACTTTATCAAACTTACCTACCTAATTTCGATTTATTCCATGGAATGGAACCAATTTCATCCATTCACGGAATATGTAATTCGACCTAAGGCATGTCTCAATCTCAAGGGGGCGAATAGAAATTTTTGTCAAATAGCATCCGCGCACGCATTTTTTCTGCGTGCCTGGTAGAACGAATTTATGCGGCGGTATAAAATCAAGCCGTCCGAGTCGGAGGATTGAATTTTATTGATTTGGGGGGACATTCCAGTTCTAATGTACTTGAATTAAATTCTTACAAAATCCGAAGAATTATTTAAAACTATAAAAGATGGTGATGAACACCCTAGGCCAAACTAATTGATTTTTAGATGTTATATGCAGTTGTGGTTTGGACGCATACATAAAGCCACCTTAGGTCCATTTAATACAGCTATTTACTCAACATATTATACTAAACAAGCATGACAATAACAAATGAGTTGACAATTGCAGCAACAAAAATCAACTATACATAATTACTGTACTAATCTAACCAGCACCATCCCTGTAAAAAACGTTGGAGTATGGGAGTACTCCAACATTTATCCTCATTCATACAAAAAGGTGGTCCAATTTATAAGCCCATGTCCGGTGATTGGATCACCTAATCCATATCGGAGCACCCTGTTGAATAGTCTATGGAACACCTACGTGAGAGTACTTTGAAAATGCTGGCAAAACATTACTCTATAGAGTACTTTGCAGTAAAGCGAGAGAGGGAGTATGTGTTCTTTTTGAGGAGCACCTACTCCCTCTCTCGCTTTGCTGTTGAATAGTCCATAGAGTAATCCAATAGGAGTATTTTGGGAGTACTCTCATGTAGGTGGTCTATAGAGTATTCAAAAGCAAAGAAATGGAGTACTCCGAGTCGGATTAGGTGACCCAATTACCGGCCATCGCCATGTAAATTGGACCACCTTTTTTATATGAGCGAGGATAAGTGTTGGAGTACTCCGATACTCCTTAAGGAGTACTCTATGGAGTATGGAACGGAGTATTTCGGTTTTTTGCAGGGATAGGCAATTATGTACAGCGTGTGTGTGTGTTGGTGTGCACCATCTAGCGTCATTTGGCGTTTCTAGTGCCATCTACGCAGCAGTAGTGAGGATTTCAAAGACAACAACCAATATTCTATTTCCGTTGCATAGTTCCCGTTATATCATCTATTACAATACAATTTTCTCAATTTTACTCTCAATAAAAACTTCATATCGCCGCCTAAGAAGTTCAAAAATTAAAAATATTGGAAAAAAAATTTCAAATTTTAAACTTTTAAAATCGTAAAAATTAAAGTACGTTTTTAAATTCTGGAAAAGAGGATAGTTTGTTTATTTAAAAATATGAGCTTTTGCAATTTTGAAATTTTTATTTTGTTATTAATATTTTAATTTTATTTAAAGTCGGGTCTAGCTAGTAAATATTTTGAAAAAAAAAATTAAAATAAAACATTTTGAAAAAAAACACATTTTAAAATTTTTGGTTTTTTGAAAGGTATACAATTTTGAACACGGAGGGCTGTTATTTTTTTTTTTTTTTTTTTTTGAAATATGTATATGTTTTTTATAATTTTTGGAATTTTTTTTAGTTCATATTTCAATTGTTTCTAATCTAAATCAACTAGTTAATATAGTTGAATCTTCAGCATTGAAACATTGTTCATAACATTTCACTAAACACAAAAATATACTTTAATTAAAAAAAAACCGCGTGTAGCCAGTACACGTGAAAGAAGTTAACTTCTTAAATTCAGAAATAACGAAATATGAATAAGGTGTATTCGAGAATTGTTTAGATTCACAATTTCTTACTTCCGGGAAGTGGACCAGGGAACCGATCCATTGAAAAATATCTTATGCATTGTGCGTTTTGCTTCAATTTTGTTATAACTTTGAAATTCTTTATAGACCAATAAATTGTTATCTTGGGAGAATTTCGAATTTTTTTCATAATTTTTATCGTTATCATTTCGTGAAGTGTTAGAGATGCCTAAGCTACTACTTTTGGAATATTTTTTTAAATTATGATAATTTTTTATATCACTACGGTAAAATTTTGGAATAATTTCAATACTATTTTAGGAATCTCTTTGAGAACATTTCAATTGGTTTTCAGCACCATTAAGTTCTAGTACACCATTTCAGAATTATTTCTATTTATCGTGGGACTCATTTCAGTATACTTCCCAGAATTTTTAACACACAACTTTACAATTCGTAATAGTTTAAGACTTTTTTGCAAGCTTTCGGGATGTGGTCCCAATATCGGCCCAAAGTGCTTTCGAAATTATTATATTCACTAGAATGAGCTAATCAATATTTTGTTGAGGAGATTATCATGGAAGAAGAACTCTATTGGGGTTCACCAAAAAAAATTTTTTTCTAGATAAATCCACTTATAATATATGTACATAAAAACTTATTGATATACAGTTTGTGAAAAACTTGAATTTATTTATTATGCAAACAGCTGCTCTCTTCATATGCCAAATTGGATTTAAGCCAAAGTTGTACACAAACAATAGAAATTTTTGGCTTTATGCGTCATGATCATAAAAACACTAGTGAACTAGTTTTCTTGGTAAAGGGTGGTAATAACATAAAATTCATATGCCGCAGTGACACAGTGAACTCAAAACTGATGCAAACATGCTAATACATATTTCTATATTATGTATAAATTGGCATAGAAATGCTAACAGAATTTCTGTTGTAAGAAAATTTGCAAAACTAAATGTTGCAAACAACAAAAATCATAATTTACCGAATTTGCTGCTTGCCATGCCTGTACCGTATTTAACACTTAAAATCATTCAGATTTTCAAAAAACATCACCACCACCACCATTACTGATTAGTGCCAATATTCACTCACACCCTCATATCGTTTTACCCACTCCATTCTGACATTGATTATATAACTTCCTTTGTCGCTTGCCTTGTGCCATTGCTTTGTCCCTTTCTTTTGTATCCATAACCTAATTTCAAATACATACAAAATCGAAGCAAATAAATGATTGGAAAAATTATATCAAAAAGAAGAGAGTGGTTGCTTGAATTTTGTGAAAGCGAACTTTCTTCTTTTGTGGCGTTACTTTGTGACATCAGCTGTGCGTTATTTGTTGTGCGGCATCTTTGGCTGTAGGCCATTGTGGAACATATGTGTAAGGAACTCGCTGACGTTTTTTTTACTCCAACCATTGACGGTGCTGCTTCTCTTGTTGCGGGTAAGCACTTTTGTTGTGCTCTCTAAAGGGTCGCTAGTGCATGTTTTGTAAGAAAAGGGATATTATTTTATTGCGTAATATTTTGAAAGAATCAAACAGCGGGTATTGATTACGTATGTAGGTGTTTACAAACGTACTGCTATGATTACAACAATGTACTGATCATATGGGAGCATAACGTTAAATGAAGCATTAAGTAGATAAAGAGAAAAAAGTTTGACTATTTACTTTGCAAAATTTCAATATCAGTAAAATGAAAACATTGTGAGTTTTGAAGAATATTTATACCGAATTGCTAGTGCATCTGTGTCGCATCGGGTGAGTACAGCTGTGACAAAATCGAACAAAATTACCCAACATTTTTAACACGCTTTTTGGGTAGCCTGATCCTATTTTTATTCACGAACTATTAGGTGAAGGATCACAATAATAATTATTTTAGGAAAAACGATTTTAAAATAATTAAAATGAAAAAATTTAAACTTTCATAACAGTAACCGGCTTAAAAAGAACAATTCAATCGAATAATTTCAGAAAATGTTTACTTTTTGGCTGTTCTCCTGCCACCGATTTGATAGGAACTTCATTTCAGTAAGGTGGCACCTACATACTTCAAACCAACTTATTGCATGTCTTGTCTGTGCATCGCAATTGTTTCGTCTTTCTTGCACCGAGTGCCACGTTCGTCACTTAAACAATTCTGCGCTAATTTCAAAGCGAAAGCGTGCAGGAAACATATGAGACACGAACCGCAAACAGACGTGCAGGGGAAAGGCATAAATATGTAACTAATACAAATACGATACCATCAACTTATTTATGCATACATTTGCTAAAGTAAAGAAATATGTATTTACACACATGAGGGTGGGCTAACAAAAAATAAAATAGTATAAAATAAAATAAAATAAAATAAAACAAAATAAAATAAAATAAAATAAAATAAAATAAAATAAAATAAAATAAAATAAAATAAAATAAAATAAAATAAAATAAAACAAAATAAAATAAAATAAAATAAATTAAATAAAATAAAATAAAATAAAATAAAATAAAATAAAATAAAACAAAATAAAATAAAATAAAATAAAATAAAATAAAATAAAATAAAATAAAATAAAATAAAATAAAATAAAATAAAATAAAATAAAATAAAATAAAATAAAATAAAATAAAATAAAATAAAATAAAATAAAATAAAATAAAATAAAATAAAATAAAATAAAATAAAATAAAACAAAATAAAATAAAATAAAATAAAATAAAATAAAATAAAATAAAATAAAATAAAATAAAATAAAATAAAATAAAATAAAATAAAATAAAATAAAATAAAACAAAATAAAATAAAATAAAATAAAATAAAATAAAATAAAATAAAATAAAATAAAATAAAATAAAATAAAATAAACTAAAATAAAATAAAATAAAATAAAATAAAATAAAATAAAATAAAATCAAATCAAATAAAATAAAATAAAATAAAATAAAATAAAATAAAATAAAATAAAATAAAATAAAATAAAATAAAATAAAATAAAATAAAATAAAATAAAATAAAATAAAATAAAATAAAATAAAATAAAATAAAATAAAATAAAATAAAATAAAATAAAACAAAATAAAATAAAATAAAATAAAATAAAATAAAATAAAATAAAATAAAATAAAATAAAATAAAATAAAATAAAATAAAATAAAATAAAATAAAATAAAACAAAATAAAATAAAATAAAATAAAATAAAATAAAATAAAATAAAATAAAATAAAATAAAATAAAATAAAATAAAATAAACTAAAATAAAATAAAATAAAATAAAATAAAATAAAATAAAATAAAATCAAATCAAATAAAATAAAATAAAATAAAATAAAATAAAATAAAATAAAATAAAATAAAATAAAATAAAATAAAATAAAATAAAATAAAATAAAATAAAATAAAATAAAATAAAATAAAATAAAATAAAATAAAATAAAATAAAATAAAATAAAATAATTAAAAAAAGTCAAAGGTTCAAGTTCAACCCATCCTAATTAATGTATGTACACATACACACATACATGCAACCACAAACTCCCTCGCATTGCAACACAGTTTGACGCCACTTACTTACCGAGTGCAGCGAGAATTAGAAAGTTCCTGCGCAACAAAAATTTTAAATCAAACTCATTCCGTATTCATCACATTTCCACTTTGGAATTGCTTTCTTACACTGCAAACAAAAACAAAAACAAAGCACATGCCACATACTTCACATACACACCACCACGCACAAATTCCGGCACCGAACTACACCCCATCCCTAGCTGCAGCTTTGCAAACGTTTTAACAAAACAAAAGAAAGTAAAAAACGTAGCAGAGGAGTAGAAATTGCAATTGCAATTGCGAAAAAGATAAACAGCAATTATTTTATATGCAGACACAAATACACAAACAAACAAGCACACATACATACATGTACACATAATACGCATGAATATGTGAAACAGATTTATTGAAGCATACTTAGAGGCGCACGGAGTTGTAGCTAGAGTATACAACAAACGACATGCAAATAAGTAATGAAAGTATTATATGTGAATGTGTGTGCGCACCTTATATGTATGTATGTATGTGTATATGTGTGTTGGTGCCAATGAGATGCCCTGCAGGCTCTTGTGGCTCTTGTGGCTGTAGATGCCACAGCGTGATTCGAGTTGTGTAAACAACCACAAAAGTTCCAACATTTCGCTTTAAAGGCGTTTTTATTTGTTTGCATCAACGTATTTACTTAGGTATTTCCATAAGTGAAATGCAACAGAAACAAGCAAACACATAGAATTTGCATTGCTCAACTCAAATGTCAACTGCTGTTTCGTGCGGCAATTTGTATAAAATTCAAAAAAAAAAAAAAAAATTATGCAAAAGGAAAGCACAAGACGACAAAGTAAACATTGTTTATGTGCGGCTGTATGTGTGTGGACTTACTCGTATTTTACAATAAATATGCAAAGCTTCTTCTTTTTTTTTTTGTCTGCTTGCATGTGTGACTTTTGTGTAGCTCAAAAAATGTGTATCGCTTGCTTGATTTGGCTTCACACGGGAGTTGCACATGCAGTGCACTCAAACTCCTTTTTGTCTCCTCAGTTCGCACTTGGTATACACTTTAGCTTGCTTAGATATTATATGCATTTAAGAAGAGTCATTGTTGTGTAGACAAATCATCAAAAGCTTTCCCATATTATTTTACTTTTACCTGTTAGCTTGCTGCTAAAGTTCTTTTTACAGCAAATGCCATATTAATAGGTAAAGCAAACGTGATAAAATTTAAGCGGTATAGAGAAAGGATTTAATTTTCAAATACAAATTTTTTCCGATGCTAAAACTAACTTTTAAAATTTTCTGTACTTACTCAGAACAGCGCTAGTGTAGCTGATTTTATCCAACTAGAAACTGCTTTGCTTAACTTGGGTATTTTTAGACTCCTCTTTTATCTTTCGTTTCACTTTCTTTTTACATAAATTTAAAACAGAACGTTAACTAGTGGGGTCCGAACTCCATACAAAATTATGAAAAAAATCCATTGCAACAAAGAAAGTATCACCAAATATAATTTCCTAGGCAATACGCTTCTTACAAAATTACGGAGGCTAAAAATTTACTTTGAAGACATTGTCTGTTACAATTTTCATCTCAGAAGTATGTATATCCAACAATTTCGCGCCATACATAGCGACCCACCTTAGTGCTCACACATATGTATGTACATGCAAAATAATGAATGAAGAGGGCGTCAAACCACATAGACACATACGAATACTCAGCAAAAATAAAGCTTTTAATATTAAAAAAAAAAAGAACAGACAAAAATAGCTTCGTGAAATGAGTTAGAAAATGCAAATGTTGCCACAAAATTCCAACGCACTCACTGAGTCTATTGGGGGTTTTTCGCAGACGGTTTTGCCCATACTACAGAACTGCCTGCTGGGGAATACTCATTGAAGTATGTTTATATACTTTTAGATACAAATATGCAGATGCGAGTAAATACATACATACATGCTATAATCACAATAGACTTTCGCTTCATACCTGTCTTCTTCTTTTTATGTTTGTTAATCACTTTCTCAGTCCTTGATTTATGTTAGCTCATGAATAAGTATTTAAGCTTTCTAAATGGTAGACAGATTTTGAAGCGATTCGTATCCTGTTTTTAAAGTGGAAATCTTATATTTAAAAAGTACGAATTTGTAACTCGTGTGCTTTAGATGTAAGTGGGAGTGGTTCAACTTTGAGCACTTTTCTCAATTTTACAAAATTTCGCCATAACCTAGAAATTAGTTCATTTTATTCACAATCGATATTTAATTTATTTTCTCTCAGATTAACAGAACTCATTTTAATAAAAAAAAAGTTTGGTATTTTTATCTGTCCTCCGTTTAAAAATTGACGCTTTAATAGGATTGTTTGAACAAGTTGGCAACTCTGAGCGGCAACTCTAATTTGAAATATTACCTTTCACATTCGACTTACAACAACTTCCGTTTGAAATCGAGTTTGGCACAGCACATTTGATTTAAAAAAAAAAAAAAACTATTAAACGGAGAAGATGTGAAAAAGAAAATTCAGTGGCAACACTGACATGGAAGGTACAAAAATTGTATACCAAATATAAACTCAAACGGTTAAACAGAAGCTAAGAAAGTGGTGTTCAATTTGAAGAAGTTTTTTTTTACTCATACCTAAAACCTTCAGTAACTTGTCGTCCACTCTAAATTGAATACTGCTTAAATTTTTACTTATGTGGCCTTTGCCATGCCCACTTTTTAAAACGTTTTCAATAATTAAAATTTTATTAAATATATACTATTTTAGCTGTCTCAGTAAATGAAAAGTTTTATACCAAGTTTGCTATTCAATTACCTATATCTTTTTTAACAATATATTAGTGCAGCTGGGTATAAAAATTATTATTTTATGTATGGCAACTCTGTTGCGCTGCAGTTTTTTGTATAAGCTAATAATAATTGTTATGGTAGAAGGAGAATAAGTAGGATAACAAGAGAAGAAGAGAAAAATGAAGGAACAAAGACGGAAGAAAACATAGAGGAAGAGAGAGTAGTAGAATTTGGTACCGGGAGATAAAAAGCGAAAATAGTAGCATTTTCAAAAAGTAGGCAGACCAATTTTCGAGCAGACAGGCGTCTATCTGGTCTTCTGTATAATGAAAGCTAGGCTTAAAAATTTGTATTTTACGTCATACAAAATTTAAGACAACAACATAAATTAAAAATATAAATTTCTTATATTTCAGTAATAAATGAAACACCTTTCGGTATGGAAGCAGTGCTGCTTAATTCATCGGCCGTATTTTTGAAATGGCAAGCGCCCGCCATGAAACCACAGCATGGTGAGTTCAATGAGCTTTAACGCTTTTTTTTTTCTTCGTAACACAGTCTAAAATTAGTTTACAATTTTCAAAAATGACAAGTTCGACGTTGAGTAAACGTAACTCATTTCCTTATAATATCTTTACAGGCATTTTGCTTTACTATCACGTGATTGTGCGTGGCATTGACATGGCTCACAATTTCTCGCGCATTCTTACAAATGTAACAATTGATTCGGCATCGCCAACTTTGGTGTTGGCCAACTTAACTGAGGGCGTTATGTATACGGTTAGTGTGGCAGCGGGAAATAATGCAGGAATTGGACCCTATTGCTCACCGGCTACATTACGCTTGGATCCGATTACAAAACGTTTGGATCCATTTATTAATCAACGGTAAGTTTTTGAAGTTATTCAAAAGCCAGTAGGAGGCGCGTGGAGTAAAATACTTATTTAAAATATATACTCAAAGGTTAGGTAATTTCTTTCAGATTTTAAAGCATTCATTTATTTATTTCGATTATAAAAGTTTACATAAAAAAGAAAGAAAACATTCTGTAGAAACTTACAATTAAGTTCCATAACAGACCAGAATACGAAAAAGTCCGCTAGATGGCGCAAGGATAGAAATAGTTACAGCATTTGTACTAAATTGAGCAATCTTATGCTTGTTAAAAATGTAGCTAAGTTTAAACAAATCCGCCCGATGGATAACAAAAATTCATTCTAAAATGGAGAGTCTAGACCTTGATTCGTAAATAGCTTTCAAAATGAATAAAAATTTATAAAAACACCACAAAATGGGAATAAATTTCCTCTAGATTGAAGAAAAGCTTTTATTAACTTAGTAAATAAGCTTTATTCTCTCAATTATAATATGTCACTTATTAAGCTCATGAAATATATTTGATTCTTTTTTATTTCAATTTCATTTTCTTTTTATGCTTCAACCATTCAGCTACCCCATCAATCAGGATCATGTCGATGATGTGCTTACCCAACCTTGGTTTATTATATTACTTGGCGCCTTTTTGGCAATGATGATGCTTTCACTTGGTGCTATGGTATTTATTAAACGCAAACATATGATGATGAAGCAGTCAGCTTTAAACACGATCAGAGGTAAGTTTATGCTACTAGACATGTCAAAGGTTATTTAAATTTAAAGTGGGAAATATATGAAATGGCGTATGCAAAGTTGTTGTTAAAATTAAGAAACAAAAAAAAAAACACGAAAATAAAAGTAAGCGAAAAAGAATTACTTCATTCGTTTGCCTTAACAGTGTGGCAAGCTGATGAGACTGCACCGGAAGTAGTCAGCTATAGCAGCAGTGACAGCGACGCCTGAATGGCGCAGCAACGGAAGCATTTAGCAAGCGTGTTAAATACGTGCGTGAAGCGAGATGCTTTTTTATATAAATACGAGTACATACATACTTTACATACATACATATATGTATACAGATATAAAGTTACTTATGTTGACTTGTATATAAGAGTATGTACATATGTAGTAGTTGAGCTACATATGTATATTTTTTATGAATTTTTGGAATACGTCCATTGCTTACAAGGCTTGCCATATGCTGATACACACATACCTTCATTTCGCACAACGATAACTCTTTCTCTGTCTTGCTCTCAACAAAGGCGGCATCAATAGGTGTGTTCCTTTAGCTGCCAGAAATATATTATTTTTGCCCGCAAGCACGCAGCGTTGCACATTTGAAAAAGAAGAGATTTAATAAATTTTTTTTTTAATTCCTTTGCTTTTTGTCAAAATTTGCAAATAATTTAATTTGAAAGCAAGATGACAGCTAAAATAAAGAAATAAAAATAAGAGAAGAAAGAAAGATTTTTATAAAAAAGGAGACTAAAATATTTATATTTATTTTCTTCTAAGATTCAAGCTCTTTTTGCCTGAAACCATTTTTCCACCGTACCTGACCAACTATTTGACTAAAACATTCAGGTGCTAGGCCGACTACTATGTAAAAAATTCAATGAAGATTTGAGCTTTCATGTCGCCTCTTCCGACAGACAGGTTACCACAGCTTAACTTAAGCACAGTTGCGTTTTGGACACCATTTCTGAAAAAATGTCTGTAATAAATCAATAAACAAAATACATATATAAATTAGAACCTAAAGTGCATGGTTTCCGCATTTTTGTAATTCCCATTTTACCTGTTAAAGTTGTCACATACTTAAAGGCGCTTGCACATTAAAACTTGTTGCATACTTATAGGCGCTTAGACAGTTTAAGCTTTTGAATTACAAAAGCCTGCTAATGGCCTAAATTTTATGTTGTATGAGTTCAACATTCACACTCATATCCATAGCTATAGCATGTACTAAAACATATGAGACAATTGCAAACAATTTTACAACAATTTAAAAAATCTACTCCAAACACTCCAACATCATCGAAGGCATACAACTTAAAGTTGCCTAACTACAAGTACCTACAATTTGCTGCTTTGTGCCGCCATAAAGCATCCACTCATGTATTTTACTAAATGTGTTGTATGCCAAACTAAACTACTCAAAAGTAATAAATGCGCAGCGTATTTGAGTATTGTTGAGCATGCGTTGGGGGGTAGCAGAAACAAAATGCCACAAATAACAACAATTTCAACTACAAATGTAACACAATTTTACGAAAGCTAAAGCTTTAAAAAGCACTAAGCAACAGTTGAAAGTAGGCAAGCAGGTGCTTACATGCTCGTACATATATACATGTAAGTGAAAGTTTGGGTGCCCTGGATACCCTGTGGGAAATGACCTGGTTAATTGGCCTTTACTATTAAGCATGGCTAGCTCGCTTACTGGTTAGAGCACACCATTAAATGGGTTAACTCATTAGTACCTGGGAATTTGCAATTTATTTCAAAGTTAGCCACGATCAAAATATTTATAAAAATTTTTTAAGGCCTCTTTAATAACAATAAATGTAATAAAAGGGATAATTGTAGCGAAAACAAATTTCTAAAAATTAAATAAATTTTTTACTGCATAACTAGTGGTCGGCAATCCAAAAGCACTTGCACGGGCATTTTGACAACTCATTGGGAGAGCAAGTTGGATGTTTCTGATGAGGTAGTTTCACTTAGTATGATTTTCAAGTCTAAAACAGCTGCTTATGACATAGCAAAACAACAACAAGGAATGCAAACTTTGAACAGCTGATTTGCTTGGAAGTTTTTTTCAAATTCTTGTGCGACTGAAAATGTTTACTTTTTTGATTTCGCTAGAGATTTTTATAGTTTTTTCTCTTTACTGGTAAAAAACTAGTTCGAATTGGTTGACTTTTGTGGTTGAAATCCTTGTATTGTGTCATTAATTTTTTGTTCGCGAGTAACTGATTTTCCGCCAGGGTATGTTTGTATAAGAATGTAGAAGTATGTGTGCATGCTTTACTCATTGAAGTGCACTTAAATTGCGCATTGCACTGCCACCCAAAAATGATGCAATGTCTAACGCTTCGCCACCAGCTTGCTTTATGCCGATGCAAACACACACTTAGGCAATGCAGTAGAGCGTGCAACAACAAAACCTCCTCACAGGCTTTAACGCATTAATATGCTCAGCTAGACATACAACTGAAATAAGTAGCAGAGAAGTGGCAATTTGGGGGCGAAATGTGGGCAGTAAATATGAACACCATACATACATACATGCAAGCATTCATATAAATTATAAAAAAAGGAATTATATTTATTCAAGCACAATGGCATATTTAACTGCTACTATATTGTTGGAATGTACAACAACAACAAACACACCAGCATAACCTTTGCTGCAAACGAACAATGCACGCCGTGACAAAAGCTTAAAAAAATGACGCTATGAACGATATCAAAAAATTTAATAACAAAAAGGTTGTAGGTGCGGGTTAAAAAAAAAATAAATTGTATAATGTCAAAATGAAAAAATTAAAAGCATAAATAAATTTAAAAAAAAAAAACAAAAAATTGTAAAAATAGCTGGCAAAAAAATGCGAAAAAAATTGTGATGGCAATAAAACACTTGGCTGAACATTGCTGTGTTGTATTACTGACAGTTTAATTGGTTCATTGCGTTGCAGCAACAAAAATGCCATGGAATTTTTTTTTTTTTTATTGTTTTTGCCAATTTTCAGCTCTACTGTTTTTTGTTTGTTACTGCATATTCAAATAATTTTTTTTTATTTTCTGTGATTTTCCGCTTATTTAATTTGTTTTTGGTTTTTTTTTTTTTTTGTTGTTGCGCTGAGCTCACATTTTTCAACATTCACTTTACTAAATGTCATGCAACTCACAACTAACTCTTACCAGCCATGTTGGTCACTTGTCTGCAATAATGGCATGAATTGCTGCAGCGCATCGAGGAAGTTAACGTAATTGTAACAATATGTAAAAATTGGCTGGGAGTGTACCGTACAATGATGGTTGCATGTGTCATTTATTAACACATGACAAAATGCCGCAGACGCCCACAATGCAACCGCGCACAAAAAAAAGGGTCAATATTGTAGCATATTTATACTCAGCTGTGCATATGATTGCGATA
>OX608080.1:5905173-6025173 GCA_951509765.1 Sphenella marginata | reverse complement strand
GTCAGAAATTTAAAATCTTTTTTACGCTCTATAGTTTTTAAGTTATGTATATTTATACATGCAAATGCAGTCAAAAAGTTATGACAGCATTAATTGTCAGTACGGTGTAACGCTGCGTGGCGTTGCGTTATTGCGCTGCTACTACAACGCACTGTAGTAAATGTAGATAATTGGCGAATATGTTGCATAGATTATTAAAAAGTTTTGCATGGTTGAAATTTCAAAATAATTTCGCGATCTTCTACTTAAGACTAGGTGCAGGTTTGCTGCATTTAAATTTTCCTACGCAATAGCGCAACCTGCCGTAGTCATTAAGGATATAATAATAGATTTATTATATTCAATTACTATCAATCATTATTTGTATTATATCATTGTAATAATGCGATGCATGATGGTGCTTTCATCTTAGGAGCGCACAAATAATTGCGGCAATACACACCCCCAATAGTTATACGAATACACAATTGAGTTGGCAGCTCGTTTTATACTATAACAGTAAAATGTTATGAAGTGTATCTGTAGCTGTGGAAAAATAATTAATAATTATTAAAATTTAATTAAAGCAAAAATGTATTATTTATAAAATGCACCCCACTGGGTATGCCCAGACGTTCTACCGATTCATACACACATACATACACACATACATCTTTGTACAGATAAAAACGACTGCTATATACTCGTATTTATGTATGTAGATTCTCTCTCATTTGCTACTGTTTAAATATTTCAGCATAATATTTGCTCATTGTGCTCGTTTATTTATATTTATACACATTATTGGTAATTTCTTCATCATTTTCACACAGACGACCAATTTTTGCTGGCTAATTACTTATGTATGTGTTGGTTTGAATGAGTAATTTTTGTAATTATTACCACAATTATTAACGAATTTCCATTAGAGTCTGCACAACATGCAGTGATAATTTTATACATAGAAACAATTTCAATTTTAACAATTCAAAATAATTATTATTTTCAATAATAAATGTAACAATGTCGAATAAAAAAACAGGGTGTGAATACGTTTAGAAGCAGAGTCGCCTGCGTTTTCTAGACAACCTCTGCCGAGCCCAAATATGTTTACACAGCAAAAAATCGTGTCATCCGTCAGTTACTTCGCCTCTCTGTTGCATATATCCCATACTTTCAATGTACCGGTTACAGTTGAGAACCGGTTACTTGCGGAACCAGTTTCATTTTCATAGCCGATTACTTTTATGCTATCAGTTAAATTATTTAAACTGACTTTTCTTCTTGGGCGGTTGCGTTTCTAGAACCTTTCACTTTTCCATAACGAATTGTCTTTTTGGAAATGGCGGCATTTCATTAAAATTTTATACTTTTTTAGGATCGGTTATATCTAAATAATCTCCTAATTTTGTTCCATTTCCATAACCGGTTACTCTCTAGACCCAGTTACATTTTTAGAACTGGTTACTTTTAAACGGTATTACTTTTCTATAACCGGTTACTGTACACGCAGTTACTTTTTCTGAACCGGCTTCTTTTAAGACGAAGTTACTTTTCCATAACCTTTTACTCCTCAGACACAGTTATTTTTTCAGAACCGGATACTTCTTTAGACCCGGTTACTTTTAAGACGGAATTAATTTTCCATAATCGCTTACGTTTCAGACTGAGCTACGTGCCATAACCGGTTACTCTTTAGACCCAGATAGTTTTTCAGAACCGGTTACTTTCCAACCCAATTAGGTGACTCTTTGGACAGAGTACTTTTTCAAAAGCGGTTACTACCTAGACTCAGTTGCTTTTTCAAAACTAGTTACTTCTTAGATCCAGTTACTTTTTTATTGCCGGAGTGATTTCCAGAACCGATCACTTATGTGTCATCGGTTACTTTTTGTTGTCTATAAGATTTTGATGTATGATACTTTATGGTACCGATAAGTTTTTTGGTATAGGCAACTTTTAGTACCCATTTTTTAGTACTTTTTTTTGGAAAAGTATACCTTCGATTGGGGATAACTTTTTAAGTTGTGGGTACCGATTCCATCGTCTGAAAATGATAGTATACACAGTCTATTGAAATTTGAATTTATATGAAATTCCTCAAAAGGGCACTTGGTTCACTGCTTTGGAACTCCAACGAATTTTCGAAAGTATGCCTTGCTGCAAAAAAAGGACGAAATAGGGTGTTTTCAGAAAAAATTCTGAAATAGGGCGTTCTGCAAAACTATTCTAGAATAAATAATTCACTCAGCCAACGAAGTAAGGCCTATTTTCCTGAAATTCATTGCTCTGTTAAAAGGACGGAATATCAACAACTACTTTATACCAAACTCGTTTACCTTTATAGTAAACTTTTAAGATTTCAAATTCTTTATCAGTCCACCTACATATATGGACTATTTGAGGTGCTCTTTACATATCAAATTTTAAGCCCGAAAATTGTGTAGACTTTTTGTCCAGCGATGCGCAACCATAAATCGCGACAAATCCGTTGAAAAGCGCCAAAATTCCAAATTTCATACGCAAATCCGAAATGAACTGAAAATAAATGAAAATGTCCAAAAATGTTGCTATCTGCGCTATTTCCTTGCACACACACGCCAAACTTCCTCTTCCTACTACAACAACACACACACATACATACACATTTGAAGCCACCAAAATGAATATGTAAAAACTTAGCAAACCCAAATATGTATGTATGTATCTAGGTCTGTAACTTTTGAAAATTCATAACCACAATTCATAAACTCAATTCTAATGGAGTGCTCTTTCTGACTGTTCTCTTTTGTTTTTTTTCTTATCTCTGTCATTGCAGATATGTCGGCGAATACTCCAACATACCCACGGACTATGCGGAAGTGTCGAGTTTTGGCAAAGCGTCCAGCGAATATGGTTGTGGTATTGGTGGCATACAACGGCATGGAAGTGATTCACCAGCACCCTATGCAACATCGGCTATATTGAGTGGTGGTCAACAGCACCAACAACAACAACAACAACAACAGCAGCAGCAGCGTTATCAGCAAAGACCAGGCGATTTTCGCATGCAGCAGCAACAACAATTCCACTCGTCGCATCAAAGACCAATGCATCCACATTTTCATCAGCAGCAACAACAACAACAACTGCAGTTACAACAGCAACAACAACAACAACACTCTTTAGGCAATATTTATCAGCCAATGTCAGTGGGCGGTGGCGACATCTATCCAAGCAATGCCAGCAATCGTTCCGCCTATTCGGAGCAATATTACTATGCCAAGGAGAAGATACATATCACAGAGAACAAATTAAGTAACTGTCATACCTATGATACAGCAGGTGAACAACAACAACAACAAATGCAATTGCAATTGCAGCCTATACAACAACAATTTGCAGGCGTTGGCACGCTGCGTCGTCAATTGAGTGGTGGTGGCGGTGTTGGTAGTGGACGCTTTAAAGTTATCATGCAACAACAACAACAACAACCGCAAACACAGCGCAGTCCCAGCTTAAGCGCTGACAAGCAACAATTGGAAAAATTTAATGCATTAAACAACAACAATCAGCATAACAACAGCAGCGCCGGCAATGGCAATGGCAATAGCAATGATAACGGCACAACAGATCTTTCAAAAAATTTGCTCGACTTAGACGCTGGCTCGTTTTGTTATAACGGTCTTGCGGATTCCGGTTGTGGTGGCTCACCCTCGCCCATGGCCATGTTAATGTCGCATGAGGATGATCAGACGCTCTATCACACAGCCGATGGTGACTTGGAACGTTTATATGTCAAGGTAGATGATGAGCCACAGCAACAACAACAAGCGCGCATTACAATGCAGCAGCAGCAACAACAACAACAACACCATGCACAACCACACTTACTACCCATCCCCGCAGCACCACACAACACCAACAATCAAGCGCATCCCAGCGTTGCTATAACACTCGCCAACACCAACAGCAGCAGCAACACCAACAATTGGCGTACACAATCTCAACCACAACAACAACAACTACCATACATACGCGCCTCCTATCGTGCGGGTAATTCCACACACAGTAATAATCTTATGATGACCAGCAGTAGTAGTAGCGGTGCTGCCAAGAGTAACACCAGCAGTATTGGTGGTAGCAGCTCGTTGAGTTCATGCTCGGAGAGTGGCGCTGAAGAACGTCATCAACAGCATCAACATAAAATGTTACAAAGTGGTGAATGTGATTTGATTTATGCGCCAAGTAGTGTCGCAAGTGAACGTAGCTTATTGAGCAGCACTGGCAGTGGTAGTGGTTGTGGTAGTGCAACTAGCATGTCAGCTCATCCGCAAGGTCCGCTTGTGTGACCGGTAACACAATGTGTTGATGTCTTGAATGTAGTGAGTGCCACAAAGGGTGTGACAACTTTAGCAGGTTGGATTGATGTTGAAGGTAGTGCGTGTGATGAAGCAGCTCAAGTCGATTATTATACGCGCGAAGTGCAAGAGCTTTTGGCGTGGTGTGAGCGTGTAAATAAAGGACAATTGGAGCCGATTGAGTGAGAGGGTTGTAGTAGAGGTTTGCTAAAAAATGTGAATATGGTAACACTATATATATGTAATTAAATGATTATGCATGCATGGTGAGGATTATTGTGTCTTGGGTGCTTTTTGCTTCTTGAAGCGGGTGACACTGTTGAAGCAAGTTTTTTAAGAAATGGCTTCTGAAGTACAATTGATTATTATGAAATATATTTTATTATTTCTGAAATACAAATGACTATTCTGAAATATATTTTATGATTTCTGAAATACAAATGACTATTCTGAAATATATTTTATTATCTCTGAAATACAAATGACTATTCTGAAAAACATTTTATAATACAAATGACTATTCTGAAATACATTTTATTATCTCTGAAATACAAATGGCTATTCTGAAATACATTTTATTATTTCTGAAATACAAATCACTATTCTGAAATACATTTTATTATTTCTGAAATACATTTTATTATTTCTGAAATACAAATGACTATTCTGAAATTAGTTTTAAGCTTTCTTAAGTACATATGATTATTCTGAAGAACATTTGATAAGCTCAATCCTTTAACCTCTGTTGTCAAGCTTAACGGAAACATTTAAGATTTTATTAAAACCTATCCGCAAAGAAAAAATACCTCTCAGACACTTTCTTCCTCACCACAAAACACATGCGTTTTAAGACTGAATCAATCTTGTAACTATAACATTGTTGTTGGGAACAAGAAACAAAAAACATCCAAATAAATAAAAAATGTCTGCAAACAAATAAATATTAAAATAAATACTACGCTACAAAAAAAGAAAAAGCTAAAAATATTTAACAAAGAATAAGTAAATGATGAAAACTATTTTCTAGTGAATGTTGTCGTAGTCCTATTGCAATTAATAAACGAGCAAAAAAAAAAAAACAACAACAAATTGTATAAATAATTACGTGGCTGAGAAAAATATAAAAAAAAAATTAAAAAAAAAACAAGTTAAAAATGTTTAACAACAAATGATACGTAAGAAAAAGTGAATCCAAGAGACGAAAATTTAAAACCGAATTCACAAATATGCAACAAAAACAAATACATAAAATCACAAAGCTACTCTCGCAGCAAGAATCTCTAAAGCAAATAATGTAAGATAGGCTGTTATTGATGTGAATTACTTATTTATAAACGGATAATACAGATATGCAAGTGAAATACTTTATATATATAAAACAAGAGGACTTTAATTTTATTTTAATTGAATGGCATGAAAATATACAAATAATGGTATCGTGAGATATCTATGGTGTAGTTATGTCATTTTCCAACTAGGGTGAGCCTGTGTTTTCTTTTTAAGTTAAATATTGCAATTAAAAAAAAAAACTGTACATAACTATGAGTGGAGATTGGTAGATATAAGGAGTTTAGAAATGATATATTAAAACTAATGTTAGTAAAAAAATAAAAAAAAAAATAATACAATTCAAAAAATAACACAATTCTAAATGTGCTCGTATTTTCTAACCAAGGAAAAAAATGTAAATTAAAAAAAAAAAATGTCTACAAATAAATTTTCTTAAAAAAAAAATGTATCTCAAAAATATTTTATTTTACTTTGTTTTTTCTAAAAGTGTTTGCAATTTCAAACTTTAAAAAAATATTTTTCAAAAACAAATTTCACAAAAAAAAATTTTTGCTCTTTTTGTTTGTTTTATAAAATCTTTTTTCTCAAAAAAGAATTTTTTTCAGTTTTTTTTCTAACAGAGTCTTTAATTTAAAACTTAAAAAAAAATGTTTTAAAAAAATAAATTCACAAAAAAAAATTTGTACTTATTTTTTATTTTATTGAGGGCAATGACTTTTTTTCGAAAAAAAAAAATTCTAATGTTTTTTTCTTTAAGATTTTTTAATTTAAAAGTTTAGGAAACAATTTTAAATTTTTTTACTAAACAATTTTTCAAAAAACAAATTTCACAAACAAATTTTTTTACCTTTTTTTTATTTTATTGGGCACCATATTTTTACTGATGCCTTTTCTTCTATAAAAGTTTTTTTTTCTCAAAAAAAAAATTTTTTTTCAGTTTTGTTTTCTTAAAGTGTCTTTAATTTAAAACTTAAAGAAAATATTTAAAAAAAAAATCCCAAAACAATATTTTTTACTTATTTTATTTTATTGGGTTGCTTTTACTCTTGACTTTTTTTCGAAAAAATTTTCCTTTAGAAAAATTCTAATGTTTTTTTCTTAAAGAGTTTTTAATTTAACACTTTAGAAAATAATTTTCCAATTTTTTGCTACACAATTTTTTTCTACAAAACTTTTTTTTAAAACAAACAAATTACAAAAAATTACTTTGTAGTTGAAAAAAAGCTGTTAGTAAACACATACAAAATTTATATTAAACTTTGTCAATGATAGTTTGTGTATATTAATGAATGAAACAAAAAAGTATAAAATCACAAAATAAATAAAAGTCGTTTTTTTCCAAAAATATTGTAAGTTTGCTTTAGAAAATATTTATTTAAGAATCTATTCTGGTATACACAATCAAACCTGCTTTGAAAACTAAATTTTAACAAAAATTTAAAAAGTCGACATATGCCACTTTCAATGTATGCGAGTCAACAAAATGTCTGAAACCTGTCAAAACTAATTGTGCCACACTATTACATATTAGAATTACTGTAAATTAGCATACTAAAATTGTATTAATACTACTTAGTAAATGTAAATGTTTAGCGGAAAACACGTTTTGTATGTTTGTATGTATGTATGTTTAGGTGTATTAATAGCAATATTTAATAAACATATAATAAATAATTTAGTGTTACTTTAAATAAATAATAACTTGTAAATTTTTAACTGCAACACGAAAAAAATCGTTTGCTATGTGCATTAATACCCAGTTAGAATATATTACCTACATACTTATAAGGTAGGATATTTATAAACATTTATGAAACTTGCAAAATTTTGTGCGCGATGTTAGGCACTAAAGCTATGTTTCTCTTAGTTTTTTGAATTAGATTTAAACTTTTAAAACTCATTTTTAATTTCAAACACTCAAAATTAAATAATTTCACTTTTTTTTGACTTTTTCGAATTTTTATTTTCTTTTTAACTTGGCAATGAAATTGTTCAATATGAATTTCGAATTTAAATTTTTGTGTTTAAAAAATCTTAAATCATGGGTTTCAAAAAATTAAATAAATAGCATTTTTTTTTATTTAGAATTTTTTAAAACTATGAATTAAATTTGTATTTAACAATTTTGAATCAAGTTTTGCGTTTAAAAATTTGATTTCGACTCCTAAATTTTTTTTCATTTTATTGAAATTTTTAAATATGAATTTTGAATTTTAAATTTTGCCTTTAGAAAATCTGAAATTCTTTAATTTTTGAGCTTTGAGTTAATGTTGCATTCAATTGAATTATTTTTGCATTTAAATATTTCAACTTTGTATTTTTGTTTTGATTTTTTTTTTAATTTTGTATTGTTTTTTAGCTATGAATTTTGAATTTTTTTAATTTGGCTAAAACAATTTTGGTTTTTAAATTTGTTTGTTTTAGCCTTGAATCTAACTATTTAAATATGAATTTTGAATTTAAAGTTTTTTTTTAAATTTTTTTTTTTTTTTATTTTGAATTTGAAATTTTATTTTTTTCTTCATATTTTTATTTTTTTAATTTTATTCAAATTTACAATTTTTAATTTTTAGTTCGAATACGTTTTTGATTTTAAAGTTTACGTTTTTAATTTTTTTTTTGTTTAAATTTATATTATTTTAATTCAAATTTACTTTTTTTTACATCGAATTCGCATTTTTTTGTGTGAATTTTGAATTTTGGGTTTTGATTTCAAAAATTTTTTTATGTTTTTAAATTAAATTAAAATTTTTTTTTTTACTTTGAATAGAAATTTTTAACTATGGATTTAAAAATTTGAGCTTTGAATAATAAATTAGATTCCCAATCGCGTAGTTCATACCCAATAAACATAGAGATAATTTTTTTTTTGCTTTTTATATGCAACTAAATTGTTTCAAATGCATACATACATATATACAATGTATGTATGTATGTGTGTATTTGAAAACTGTCTCGCCATAAGTTTTATAGCTATTAAGCCATTAGTTTTATAACTGTAAATTATTACCTTTTTCACTTCCGTTGACCACACATAGCCAGTAATTAGCTTGCATGTAATTTACAACAACACATTTTAGTTTACTCACATATTATATGGCAAAATTATATTTAAAAAAAATATTTATATGTAAGTTAGTACCTTTCTATTTTACAATTAAGTGTAGTTAGCACTTAGTTTGAGCATTATTTCATATGTACATAAATTTGTATGTATCTAATTATCGAACTGTGCCGTTATAATGGTGCGTATAGTGTTCCCTGAACAATTTTAAATGCAAAACAAATACAAACACTCACACTTACAAATGTATGTAAACACACGCACACATTTAAAATAAAATAATTTAAATATACAGAGTTGTTATTCTAGTGCTATCATCCTAATAATATAAATTAGTATCTACTTAATTATTACATACATATATACTTAATATAAATGAAGCAAAACATAACTTGTAATATAATTAATATATATTTAAGTAAATATATTTGGTAATAGCCTCAGACTAAACGCAAAAGGCTTGATATATTTATATTTAATTAGTTCGAGGTACATACATAAATGCATATGTAAAATATATATTTTGACTTGCACAAAGGAATGTGAGTTGAGATTTAGTAATTAATATGAATAAATACGCCATAAATATCAAATGAAAATTAAAAAAAAATAACGTGTTTTAATTTGTAACACTCGCAGTAGTTTGTTGAGCCGTAAGTATGAGGTCTTCTCTACCAGAAGTTCTTGGAAACTGGTATTCAAACAAAAAAAAACTGGTTTAAAGCTACATACGAAGAATTAGATACCCGCCTTAACCCGTGGGATTTCTATGAAAAAGATATGCACTGTAGACAAAACAAATAAATTTTTCTTTACCTTTTATAACCACTTACCAAATTTTAGTAGTCTACAGCAGTTTGCAACTCAATTTTTGCCTGGAACGATTTGGTGTTCCTCTAGAAGGTCCAACAACATGATGATGGCGCCGAATTCAAATGCTTGCATTCTCTGTACCAGGCGCGCATAAAAATTAGTGTATAGTTGTGACGATGCAAAAGCAACTTTAAGACTTTTATGTTCCATCGTTCCGATTGGCGCAACCAAAGAGCATCGACTAATAAGCAGTGAGCAGTGTGCCACTCAATGAGAACGATTTAACGAAAAGGAGATAGCATAGATTTGTTTCTGCGTGCCTGGTAGACCGAATATGTGTGCCGGTATGAAATCAAGCCGTATGAGTTGGAGGATGGCATTTTATTGATTACATCTCTAATGTACTTGTTGGAAATAGTTAAGAAATCCAAAGAATTATTAAAAAACTATGAAAGATGGTGATGAAGACGTTCGGAAAAACTATTTTCATTTCATTCACAAACTTTTAGAAGTTTTGGCATTTTTGCATGGATTTTGTCAAAAACTTATGAACGATTGAATTTATGAATGAAATTGTTTTTGTCGTTATTTCTACTAATTTTTTAAGGATTAATATGCAAATTCCATCAAGGAAATTAGAAGAAATTAGAAGCATTTTTAACAGCTGATTGCTATAGCAAGGGGTATCGACATCACATTGGAAAGACGAAAGAAAAACAAAAATGCAAGCATTTCGATTCGTCGCCATCATATTTTGTATGTGGGCAGACTTCAAAAGGTGTGGTGAACGCCTGTCTTTGGACCTTCTAGAGAAACACCAAAACGTTCCAGACAAAAATTTAGTAGCAAACTGCTTCCTCTTATGAAACTATGCTTTTTGGTCTAACACAAATATTTCTAGAGATATGGCCTGTGAAAAATTGCATTGGTACGGGGTTTCCTATGCCGTCTTTTTTGGTAGCCCACTTTTTCAAAACTATTTATACCCTATGCGACAACAGGTGTCAAAAAGATCCAAAATACTCCTACTTTGGCCACTACAACCCCCCCCAAATCAAACCGATCGTATTATTACTTTAGGAGCTAATGAGGTTTTAGTGAGAATAGTACGCGGACGTGTGAATAGGTCCGTATGGACCTTGTACTGCATTTCACTAATAAATGCATGTAAAAAAAATTAAAAAAATTAAAAAAATTATTTTTGTATGTAGAATTTAATTATAAACAATAAAAACAAAAAAAAAATTAAAAAAAAAAACAATTTTATGAGAAAAAAACAGGTCAGTAGGGACCTTTTCACATGGCCGTGAAGCTCAGAACTGTCACTCATCGGAGGGTTAATAAAATTTAATGCAATAAATTTCTCTTAGCACACCGCGGCGTATGAGCAACATTCCCCCCTACTGACCTTGTTGGAACTCGATCTAAATATGCTTTATCAGGAAGCCGCTAAAAATGCGTTTTCAAATCGAGAACACTTAATTATAATTTCCACTTATTACCAATTAACATTTGTAAGTACAACATTCAACGTTTTGGTTGTATCGAACCAGTGTTTACTACACAACCAACGAACAACATTTTTAATTAAACTCATCAATGTTGTGGCATGTTTGACAAATTTACAACTTTAAAGCGCTACCGTTGCATCACTTAAACAACGAATGAATAACATAAAATGTGCATTTGTAGCCAGTGTTGTTGGCCGAAATGGAATGCAAATTTTTTAAATGAAAATGTAGCAAAAATGTTGTCGCTTTGCAAGGGGCGGTGACCGTACGAGAGAGAGAGATAGAGAGAGAGAGTTGGAACAAATCACATTTGACCAGATGTAAATGAATACATGTAAAAGGTGTGTATGTGTGACGTCATATGAATTAACATGCAACTACACTAACGTATACAACTTGCCATATACATATGCGCATATATTAGTACGTATTTTGGTTATAAAGTACGCTGCCGTTTGCCCGCTCGCTTTCGTATTACCCAAATTCATTTCAATTAATTCACATTCGTGCAAAAAGCAAGAAGTTATGCGAATCCTTTTATACATTTTGTATGTTACATATACATATTGATGCAAAGTAGCGTAAAATATTTTTAAAAGCTGAAAATGTGGAAAATTTTTAATTCGTTATTTTATATCAGTTTGACCCGTACAAAACCGCCCAAATGCTGTTTTCACATTTGACAACACAAATTAAATTAAATGCTATGGATGCAAGGGAAGATTTTTAAAATGGTGTAGCGAATATACATATATACATATGGGTGTTTCCATGCAGCCGTATGCGACATTCGTACACTTTTGGAGTAATATAAATCTCACATAAAACGAGTTTTCGAGAAAATAAAAATACAGTTACGTTGCAATTAAAAAGAAGTATGTTTGGAAAAAAATTGATCGCCCTGAAAGCTTTGGTGTCTAAAATATCCGTTCAAAATGAGGTGATAACTTACGCGACAAAAACGGAAGTGCTTATATTGTGCACATACATATATGCGAAAGTCTGCGAATCAAGCCAGTTCTTAATTTCTTTGAATATTCGTAACCTAAGCTAAATAATGCACCTTTACAATCCTCTCATATTTAAAGAGAAATCGTCTCTTTATATTATTTTTAAAAAAAAAAACTAAATAACGTACGTGACATAACGTACGCGACAATTTTTCTAGTATATTAATAATAAAATGCAGGGACGTAACTGTTATAAGAAATATGATAAAAAGGTCCCATTTAACCATTAATACTGATGTATTCAAATATTGGTTATAATTAACCATTACCGTAAGACATATTTTATATTGGTCAACATAACCATTATAAATGAGAGAAACATTTTTTGGTTAACAATAACCATTATTGTAAGTAACATAATTTTTTTGGTTATCGGTAGCAAAAAAATGCAAACAATATAAAACAACTTGAGTTGCTGGAGTGGCATGACCAATGTCTGCAAGTTCCTCGAGGAAAAATTTACCACTATTCAGCAAAAATAGTTTGCTGTCGAGTGGGTCACCGATAACCAAAAAATTTATTACTTGCGATAAGGGTTATTCGTAACCAAAAAAATAAATCTCTCATTTATATTGGATACGATGACTAAAATAAAATACATCTGATGAGAATGTGAATTCTGAAAGAAAAAAATAACAATTATTTTCGGTTCCTGATAAAATGTTTTTTGTTTGAAATTTACACTTTAATTAGGAAACAAAATAAAAATGTATTCTTATTATAAAAACTATATGATAATGAAAATAAAATCGAATTCAAAACATATGTATTTGTTGATATACATTCTTTATATATTTACATAAACTCTAATATTTTCTCGTAAGGAGTATGCCGTTCGAGCAGTATTTATATGTATGTTGACTGTCGACGAATATATCGATATATTCACAAGCGCATTTATAAAATGAAAAAGCATCTGGTAAAATTATATTATTAGCTTTTACTATTTGCCACACCTTTCTCTTTATAACAACACCTATTCCATCCACAGCGCCTTTGCCATGCGAGGTGGCAAAGAAATTCCATCCAAAATATTTGCAGCTAAATTTATTTACAAAATAAGGGATGCTTGTTAAAATAAACTTATTTTTAAACTGCACCTATGTATTCAGGATAATGTTATTGAAAAAATTGCTTTTAACGTCGATTTTAATGTATTACAATAAAATATTCATACTTAAAATAACGTATGCGACAAACTTTAAAGGGTAATACAATTTTTATTACTTCGATTCAAAAGAAAATTTCAGCGAATATATTTAACTAGAAGATCTCTTGATTTGGAGTTGTAATCTCTATTACTTGCGACTGTCAATACACAAATGATATAGACAAATAATGTTTTTGCATAACGTACGCGACAAAGGTATACTATCAAAAGTAAATTAAAAAAATACCGTTATTCGAGTTCAAACTTCTCTTTTTCTCATTTTTGTAAGTAGTTGGCATTGTTAATTTAATTTTAAAATGTATTTGCACTACTTCAAATCTCTTAATTTAAGTAATTCGGAAGAGAAAATAGTTGATCCAATTTGCGAAAACTGAGTTGAAGAAAATCTCAGTTTTACTCTTCCGTTTATGAGTTTTAAGATACCAACCAGCTGTAAATACTTCCATTTTATAAAAATTCAATTCCCTTTCCCTTAATAATTCGTCTTAAAACCCATTTTCTGGTCATATAATTTTTTCAGTCGTGGTTGACCTTCTCATGGAAACACCCATATGTATGTACATATTCCAGCAAAAAATGTTGGGAATGTTCTCAAAAGAGAGTGATGCGCAATTAATACCGCTCGTCTACCGTGAGCTTTAATTGCTATAAGACGATTGTAAATTATGTAGCCTATCTATAGGCGTTCAAAGTAAACTTATACGAAAGAGAACGAAAGAGAGCATAACTGGGCAAAATTTTTGTTTTTGTCGAAAAAGTCAAGCAAAAGTGAGCAGTTCAGCCCCCAACTATTAATTTTGGCGAAATACTTTTAGCTTCACCTCAATTTGAAACCTTATATAGCGTGTGGGCGTGGCTTTACCCACTTGTCCAAAAATATCTATAGCCTATGTCGTACACTACTAACTTTTCAACGTATTGCGAAAGTATAATAGAGATTGAGCATAAACTTTGGCCATTATTGAAAAACAAACAAAACACAAAATATGTGGGCGTAACAACGCCGGCGTTCCAAAATTATAAAAATCTTCGCTTAAGGATACAAATATCCAAAAATCATTTATTTACATAGACGACAAATACTTTCAGAGTTATTTCAAATTGAAACTTTATATAGTCTGGGGGCGTGGCACCGCCCACTTTTTCAAAAAAATATATATAGCCTATGCTTTAACCCGTGAGCGCAAGAATTTACTGTGAACATTTCATGAAAATCGATTTGAGTACTTTGGACACTTATAAAGGACACAAGATTAAGGGGCGTGGCAACGCCTAACCGATACATTTTTTAATACTGCATAACTAAGTATGAAACTATGAAGCAATAATGACAGAATGACGATGAAATTCTGTGAAAAATTTTATGAGATTACCTGCTATAATATTCCAACAAATTTACGATAACGACAAAGGGGCGTGGCACATCCCCTACAAATAAAATTTTTCAATGCAACAATGGACCGAATTTTCGAATAAATTTATGTTAACCTCAACTTGTTACAGAGCCTGCGACCCACAACAAATGTTTGTTGCTATTGTTATTGGATATTTTATTGTTATTAACAATGTTATTTCAATTTTTAAATTACTTTGCCAATGACATTACTCTCTACTATTGTACACTTATTATCACATTAAAGTTGTTTATTATGTTCGTTGTTGTTGGCGCATTTTGTTCTGAGTTGCAGCTTGCAGCGCACAACTTTTTTTGCTGCAAATACAGTTACACAATGTCTTGTTGTTGTTGTTGTTGCTACTGTTTGCTCTTTAGTCATGTTAACACATTAAAACAAAAAAAAAAAAAAAAATATTCCACACAATGACGTAGTGCGTTTAAAATCACAATAAAAGTTTTCTCGTTAGCAACGCTAATTACCGTCGGTCTTGTCAACAACATCAGAGATGGTAAACTTCAGCAGGATGCATGTGGGATATGTGTTCGCTGCAGCCAAATCGCGCAGCTGTAAACTACTTTAGGATTAGTATGAACAACAACAAGTCCGATTAATCAGAGAACATGGCGATTTTCGACGAGTTGTCGTTTGATAGATTTTGGACAAATAGAAACCAGTCTGGCACTAGTTCAAAAGTAATTAACAAAAAAATTTTACCATGATTTTTCGAAATCTGAATACTTTAACAGTCTGCTAATTTTTTTTAAATTTTATTGGTACTAATTTACTTAATTTCAGACTAGTTCGTTACTAATCGAAAAGTTCCAATTAATATTTTTTAAATCAAATCACGTTCTTAATTCAGAGATTTGATGTTTACTTGTGAAAAGGATGTGATCTCTTTAGCTAGCCAACTGGTCACCGTGTAGAATGTTCTCTAAAGATATGCTCTGGGAAGCTTTATATAATTTTTCTATTAAATGGAGCTCAGCGCTCCTCGATCAGATCCCATAAAAGCTGGCTGTGTTGCCGATTTTCAGACGCTATGAGCGCATAAATCAATTCAAACTTTAAACTGGCAGAGTGAGCATAGAATCTCTTTTACTCACCACATTTCGCACACACTTTTTTTTTATCCCACCCATACTCACACAAGCACACACACTTAACCTTAATTGTTTTAAAATTTATCGTAAGTTTGATATGAGTTAAAGATAATTGCTATTTAACTCCTTCTTACGAGCACAATTGCGCATACATACACACACACACACATACAAATAAAAATGTACATATGTTCACACAAAAGGGACATTTCACAACTTTTCACGCTTTAATGGAAATTTAATTCGATTTTGTCATAATTAGTTGTGCGAAATTAAAAACGTTGGGTTAAAAACTAATAACGAAGTTCATGCGATGTGTACAAACTGCGACTCGTACATATCTATGGGCTTGGGGGAGGAGGCGGGAGTTCAAAGCAGGCAACAGCTGTTATTGATGCAATGTTGATGAGTGCTCGGTGATGATTTTATTTAATGGGATTTTAAAAAATAAAGAAAACGAGTTACAAAATGATATTTTAGACTAAATATTAGGGTGGGTTAAAAAAGGGAAAAAAAATTTTTTATTTCGCTTATCATAGAGTATATCATTTTGCATTTTGCATTTTGCAAGAAGCGATTAAAATCCGCAGCTCGAAGATTGGAGGGTTGTTTTTATACAGGGGAGGAGGGTAAAAATGAGTGATGGGGATAGCAAAGTCAGAATTTTGATTAAAAAAAAACCGATGTGAAAGAGAAAAAGATAGAGGAATGTGTAGATTGAGCAAAGTACTCAAAAGGGATGCAATATTAGAGCGGGACAAGCAATTTTAGGTCAATGTACATACGTAAATTCTTGGACAGACCAACTTCTGCTTTGTCCTCCAGTATTTAATAAAGCTTCAATTACTCTTCAGTTAAAATAAAAATAAAAAAGAGAAAATTTTTTTCAAATTTTATAGAGCTCGTTTGGGTTCATTACAGAATTTTGGTTTTATCCGAGCTAATTGGTTTTATTTCATGATGATTTACGGAACCTTGTGGCACTTTTTCGGAAGTATGTAAGCGCTATTTTGCGATAAAGTCGTAGTTGGGGTTCGTTTGGCCAAGCATTTCAATACATCATAATCTTTTCGACACTTCTTCCATATCATTTTCGGGATTATTTGAAAAATCAAAACGCATACAAGTTGGTTTAAAGTAAGCATTTAATTGTGAAAGCGAACCAATATTCGTAACAAAAAGATCAGAAATATTTTTTCATAAAACCGCAGATATGGTTTCAAATGATCAACATAAAATTTTCAAAAACGAAAAGTCGAAAGTTGTGTCAAGAAATACGTCGCACAAGTGTCAATCGTTTTCGATTTGAGTGAAATTTGGTGTAGAGTTTCCTTTAATCATAAATCAATACCGAAAAAAATTAAGTTTACATTATATTTTGGATTTAAATTTAGTTGTATTATACCACTAGTATGTCTAAAAAATATTTGCTTTTCATATACATATTCGAAAATATGAGGAAAATTTTTTTTTCAAAATTTTTTTTTATTCATCGACTTTCAGTCGAATTTAATTTTGTGTACACAAAATTTATTAATTTAGTTGACGCTGACACGAATAAATTTTTTCAGTTATCAAATTGAGTAATTTTGTATTTAAAAAATTTATGAACTCGATTAAAAGAAAAAAAAAAATATATAAAAACAAGTAAGAAAAGGGCTGTCTTCGGCTGTGCCGAAGGCTTTATACCTTTCATGACTACGCATATCTTTTTTAAGTGTCCTACATGGCCAAACAACATTTATCGGAGCAATCGGTTATATGGAAGCTATATGTTATGTTCCTCCGATCTATATGATTTTCATTACACACATCATATTTACAAGAAGTAAAAACCTTGCAAAATTTTACTTTCCTAGCTTCTTAACTGCAAAATTTATAGCCCAAAACCCATTTATCGAAACTATCGATTATATGGGAGCTATGTGTTTTGTTTGTCCGATCTGGGTGATTTTCACTACACGGGTTACAAATATAATATGTACTAAACCTGCAAAATTTCGCTCTCATAGCTTTTTGATTGCAAGAGTTATAGGCCAAAACCCATTTATCGGAACAATCGATTGTATGGGAGCTATGCGTTGTATTGGTGCGATCTTACTGGTTCCGACAAATGATTAATATAATACAAACTGGCGGCGCCATACCAAATTTCATCGAGATATCTCTAAAATTGAGGGACTAGTTTGCGTTCAAACAGACAGACGGACAGACGGACATGGCTAAATCAACTCAGCTCGTCGCCCTGACCATTTCGGTATACTTAATGGTGGGTCTATCTCTTCTTCTTCCCATACTTACAAACATCGGACCAAAGTTATAATACCATTTCATGTCCATGAAAGGTATAAAAAGTGTTGCTCAAAATTCATATTGAGCATCGGGAGTTCACAGTTCATAAGGCTGAACTTAAATTTTTTCGATTCCGATAAATTTAAAATTTTTTGAAATTACCAAAATTTTTTTTTTTCAAAATACTTCAAATTTTACTTCCAATTTTTTTTTTAAATTGAAGTTACTGCAATGTCCACTCAAAGAGCACAATATCGTATATATGGAAACCACAGGAAGTGTAGATACTGGAAAATCGGAAATATTTAGGACGCTTTCTTGTTGTTGTTCACTTTCAATTAAACAACATGAATGTGCGGAAAAATACAGTAAAGCGAAAATTTAAATAAAAATACCAACTGAAAAGATAAAAAAAAAATAAAATAAAAACAAATTAAAACAACAAAACGCGTGAAAAAGTGAAAATTAAAATCCACAAAAAGAGAAAGCGCAAACGGCATTGAGTCGCGAACTTTGTGAATTCGGTCGAGCCGTCTAGAATCCATTCGAATTGCTGCGAGCAATGTAAATTAAACTTTTACATTCATTGAAATGTGCAGTTAAAACAACAATAACAACGCGCCACAAACTGCATATGTATGTGTGGCATATGCGGACACTGACGCTGGCGATTAACAAGGATGAGACAAATGAAACTTCATTCACAAAAGTCATCGGACCTAGATTCAAGTGCTATGTGCGCGAATTTTTAATTTTTCTGCCTGCTTTTTTTTTTTTTTTTTGTTTTTTTTTGTAACAAAGCGACAAAAAATTAAGCCGCCAAATGAATAGAAACAAGTGAAGTAAGTGCGAAGTGCGGTTATAAATAAATATATTATACCCAGTTGTTGATTTTTGCAGATATATTTAAAAAAAAAACGATGCTTACTTTAAATTTCGAATGAAAATATTTTACGACTTGCTTACTCTGCAGTGGAAAGAGAAGCTGAAGTTTTAACAGCAACAACAATACCTGAACTCTTCTCTATTATTGTTGTTGGTGTTTTTACCAATAAAACCACTTCCCGAAAATGTTGTATTCTGTTGTCAAAGTGACAGTCATTTTCCAGTTATGAACCCGGTATGCTCCGGTACTCTCTTGTGGTACATGCATCACACAGCTGGGTATAACATAAAAGCTAGGAGTATTTTGAAAACTTCTTGAAAGTGGGGGCAAAGTGTTACTGTGTGTGAAATACAAAAAAAAAATGCGCAAAACTGCAACCAACGTAAATGAAAAGCGAAACGTCAGCTGATGGGAAAAGCTATTAAGAAGTCGTTAAGCAGTGTTAGCGCCGTAGACTGGGAGAAGGTGATGATACATAAATAAAGTGGAGTTTTTTTGTTGTTGGTTTGTTTTATGTCGAATTCTCACACTTTGAACACGTGCTTACACGAGCTTCGTAGCAAATCGTCGTAGGTCGTAGCAGTTCGAGCTTCAGCTGCTTTCAACCGGCGAACCGATTCCCAAAGGGCAGAAGAGATTTAAATAGTTATAGCACCATACTAATTGACAGGTGAGTTGGTTGGTGAGCCAACAGAATTGAAAGCAATTGTCTGTCTAAATATTTGTACGCGCATCACACAAAATCTACCAAATGAAATTAAAATCAGCTTTCGCTATTGCATTAATAGACGTCTCAATTGAAGTTTAAGACAACTCTTATTGCGATAAATTTACCGGTTTTGTAGTTATCAGCCAATAAGTGGAAGATAATGACACAAATTATGTTATAACAATATGGGTATCAAACGAAAGGTATTAATGTGTACTACAATAAGTGATGTGATTAAGTTCCATATCACAACTAGTTTTGGATATATAACGATTGAAGTGCATTTAGTCTACTACAACTGCTGAGATATTTACTTGGCTGATTGTTTTTAGTAGTGAAAAATGTTAACTTTACTCTAAAAACATGGAATAAGATATATGTATGTATGTAACCACAGAGCGGCACATAAATAATCGCTCTTTGATGACTCTGCAGCATTGTTTTTAAATGGAAATCATTAGCGAAATCGGATTCTTAAATCACTACAAAAACAAACACACAAAAATGCATGCGACCCCCAGCCAATCACCCACAAAAACTTGAAATTCCAAATTTTCACTACATCATTGCGCCACTCAATATTACAATTCATTTCCGCATTTACAGAGGAAATCAGTCATTTCCTTACCCGCAAAAATTACACTCAAAATAAATACTTAAGAGTAGTTAGTGTGTGCCAACAACTAACACAACAGCAACAACAATAACAATAACAAGTGCTAACAAGTTGAAAAGATCTTTTTTTCTATGTTTAGTGTTTTTTTTTTTTTTTTTGTTAGAAAACAAATGTCGTTAGCGTCTCGACGAGTCTAGCAGCACCCACTCAGGCATATCCAGTTGGGGTAGCTTGAATAGCGAAACATAAAACAGACAAATCACATTCGCATTTTGGCTTTTAGCGCAGTGCATGGGATAGTAGTATCTATCCAGTATTGGTAGCACGTTTGAAATATATCAGCAGTGCATGATTTGCTCGTTTTCTTTTCAAACAAAAATTTGGAAATGAAGCGTAAAATGTATTTTTTTTTTCTTCTTTTTTTTTTGAGTCAGTGTTGAGTATTGCCGCATAAGAGCTGTGGGATATACATATATGAAGGGAGCGAAAGCTTGCAGCGCTTCGACTCCGTAGTCGCATTACGTTATTATCGGCGCGAAAATCTATTCCAGCTACCCTCTGGCACATCGAATCACAAACAAATGAAAAAAAAAAATCTATTCAAATTCAGAATTCAGTTGTGGATTCGGCATTTCAAAATTGAATTGATACGGAAACGGTGATATGCTTGTTTGCGACCCCAACTCGCACTCCCACCACTGCAACACGCACTTTTACAGTGTAGAGTTGTCTGACTCTGAACAATCGTGTTTTAGTGTCACCCTGTAGGAAAGTGTCAGTACGTAGCCTGCACGTTTGCTTTGAAATATTTACGCATTTCGCAAAACATAATGCTTATACATATCTATTTCTCATAATTTGTATTGGTTTTAGTAAATGAAGGCAAATATTTCAAAAATAGATATCCTGTTTAGTCAGCGATTTTTTCTCTTTATAAATTTCGATTACTTTAAAATTGTATCGATTTCTTTCTATTTAGTCTATATATTTATTTACATTAATCCAAAAAAATTTTTTCATTACATCCACTTTATTTTCATGCTTTGCTATCGATTTTATGTCTTTTTTTTCTGTTTATCGCTCTTAATTTTTTTTATCGATTTCGTTCTTTTCACTTTTTTTTATCGATTTCTAGAGATATTTCTTTTAGAAAGATCTTTTGGAACTATAACTAAGGAATTTAGCTTTTTAAAATATATTTTAGCTATTTTTGATTAAAAATAATAATAATTATATTTGTTGTAATATATTTCTATTTTTTCTAATTATGTATTTTTTTATAATTTTTCTAGATGTGCTTGTATTTGTCTGCAACAACACCAATAGTTAACCAAAATAATAAAAAATAAGCAAAAGTAATCAATTAATTGTTTTTTGATTTTTGAAAAATTTGTTTTTAAATTGTTGTTTTTTTTTTACTTTTTTTTCTAGCTTCATATTATTTTTCTCATCAAAGTTAATACCAGTATTTTATTTTAAAATATTTTTTAACCTTTTTTATCGTTTTTTATTTTTCTTCACTTTTTTATTATTTTCTAGTTTGGTTTTATTTTTTTTTATTAAAATTAATACAACTTTTCTTCTTTTTAAGTTAATCATAAACTATCAAAACTAATAAAATGTTTTTTGTTTTTTTTTTTACTTTCTTATTATTCTTGATTTTTATTTTATTTTTTTCATCAAAATAATAAAAATATTTTATTCTTAAATTTTTTTTAAGTTAATCAAAAATTATCGAAAGCAATAAAAAGTTTTTTCGTGTTTTTTTTTTAGTTTTTCTATACTTTCTTATAATTTTTGAATTTTATTTTATTTACTTTTTTTTATCAAAATTAATAAAATTATTTTATTCTTAAATTATTTTTAAGTTAATAAAAAATTATCAAAATAAATTAAAAAAAACAAAAAATTTTTGTTTTTCTTTTATATTATTTCACCTTTTGGTTTTTTTTTTATTTTATTTATATTTTTTACTTATTTTTTTATTTAATTTTTTTTTATCAAAATTTATTAAAAACTTTTTTTTTTAATTTTTGATAATTCTATTTTTTAAATTTCTTGTGCACTTTTGACTATTTCTTCATAATTTTTTAAAATAACCATAAAAAACCAAAAATATTGGTTAATCCTTCAAAAGTTATCATTTTCAAAGAATTATTCGAAGCGGTACTCATTTCGAGTAATATTCTTTACCTAACAAGTCTGCTAAGGATGTTATTAAAAAAGATAAATCGACTAAATATATTCCTTGCTTAACTTCAAATTCAAAAATATTCCCTTTCGTTTATTACTAGTAATACTGAGTTTTAAGTTAGCTTTTGTGGTGTGAAGACCACTTTTCGATTTTCCTATTGACACTCCCTCAAAGCAGCCTCATTTAAAGCTAACGCACACATAGCAGGCTCAATGACTAGATACGCTTTTGTTGAATCGACTAGATCGTAATGTTTGTTGACTTTAAAATCACAATGATTTTTGACTTTTCCTTGTTACTTGAATACAACATTGTTGTTCATATTGTTATTTTTGCTTTTGATAGTATTATTGCACTTTGTATGCACAACTTTTTGTTGTATTCACTTTTTTGCTTTTTTGCCAAGTTTCAGTTACATTCAAATTTGTTCTTTGTATGTTTTGCTTTAACTTCAAATAATTTCAGAAATAGTTGTTGTTTTTGCTTCTTTACTCTCACTGTCACCATTGCTAACAAACATCATCCCCACTGGCAATATATGTATATATTACTTATGTACATATATACAAACATTATGGCTGCTTGTCTGCATGGCTTTTTGACTAAATGACAGAGGTGAAAAGTTCATTTTGGATTATCAAATTTCGTTGTCGATATTTACAGCTCGTTGTTGCTGTGTTTAAGCATTTCATTGTATTATTTCCACAATAAACGCCATTTCCCTTATTTTCATTTAGTCGATTATTTTTGTTATTGTATTTGTATATCATCCTTTTATTGTTGTTGTCACTATTGTTATTTCACTATTGTTTGTTTCCGTCGTTTACCATTTGTTGTATCGTTAGCTTTTGATTTCATGCCGCCATCGGGCATCCCGAAATCATTTTAAAGTCAATGGTTTCAATGATGTGTTAGTTTGGTCTATCACAATTTCAGATCGAGATTTGCATGACAATGTGAGGTAAAGGTTGACTTAAATAAATGAGCCTACGGTACTTAACTGGTATTAAAATCAATGGTTTTAATTTGCTTTAATTGGTTATTTCGTTCAAGGAGGAAGTTGCGATGCTACCAGAACACTGCGTTTAATTTTTCTACAGGATTTGGCACAAAAAAATTTTATGAAGAGAATAAATCAATTGTCTGCAACATTTTCTCATGTAACTAGCTACATTAATACAAAACGCCTCGAGCACTAAATTTACTAGAAACTCATAGTGTATTAATTGCATTTACGAATATGAACGTTTGACTAAAATTAAATTATGTACCTATGTGTTGGTGTTTAGTCCTTTATATATCTAATGGTCCTTTGAAAATTTTATTAAACAAAGCAAGATTAGTTTTCATATTAGTTGAAGCATTCAATTACAATAAACTGTTCTCCCTTCGCATTGAGTCGGCCATTTTCAACTGAAGAGTACTCGCAAGTGGCCATTTTGAAACTACTCTATAGTTCTATTCAAAAAGCTATTCTACTCGAAATCAAAATCGCAGGTGTTTTCCATTTCTTACCCAACATTCTTTATTTATATTCTTTAAACACTAGTTGTTTTACTATAATCTTGAGAAAAATAAACGGTAAATTTTTGTCGAATAGAATTTTTTAACTTTCGTGCGTTTTGGCATTTGAAATATGGAGTATCAAATTTTCTACAATCGAAACGGCGATGAATGAAATCCCGAGTGAAAGTAATGGGTTCTACTCGAAAAATGCTTACCGACTACGAATAATTTGAAATCGAACAAATTTTCTTTCGAATACAACCACAGAGTAGGGGGTCTGTTCGATTAGCTTTAAGAAATGAAATGAAATTTGAAGAATGACACATGGAGATACTAAAGGAAGAATAAACATAAAATAAAATAAAACAAATAAAAATCGACAGATAATTTTGAAAATGAATGATGCTTAATGTTGTCTACCATTTTGTGTGTACTCTTAGCATTTGGGCTGTATATTTTACTGACATATGTATGTATATTTGCATGACCCTTCTTTTCATCTCTTAGCAAGAAGAACTTTAATTAATTACAATCAGTTTATCAAACGAAAATGAGTTAAGAAATATTGGATATCTTCTGTTATATAATGGGAATAAAAATATGTTGGAATATATGTACTTATTTTGAAATTAGCAACCGAAAATTCAAAGATAATATGATTAGGATGATTACGATTATCTACTCTTCTTCTTACAATACACTTTGTGCTCCTAAGTATTTACCTTTTATAGTTTTCGCATGTAAGCAAAAGTAATTTCTCTTGTTATCAAATAAAATCTCATATTTTATTACCTTCCCTGCGGGTGTCTCATATATGTATGAATAGCTCACATCAAAAATCTAACGACGCACTTTACTTGATTTATCTCGTTTTGTGAACAAATATTATTCATCTTTAATGAAAAGCGCATAATGAAACTGACAAAAAGGAAATAAGAAATAGCAAGCTTATTTTGAAAATAAATGAGCCAAGTCTTTGCATCAAATCAAGAGAAAAAACACTAACCCAATTTCAAAGTATAAATATTTATTTGCAAACTACATGTGGTCGGGCGTATGTTTACTCGAGACACAGGAAATAGGTGAAGATGAACTACGCTGTGTCTTACAACATGCGGTGCTTTATGATGATTGATGAGAATATAGTGAGTGATTTACTAAGAAAAGGTGCAATGCAAAATATTATCTTGAAGATTTAGTTCTGAGCATATTTAATTCAAATTTTTTTTTTTGAAAAAATATGTTGTGTGAAGTTCTTTTTTCCTATATTCTTAATACATACAGAAAACTGCGGTATGAGATTCGAATTCTATTAAACTCTATTTCGTTTGAGTCTGCATTTTTTTGCAAACTTAATTAATGAAGTTGAAATAAACATTTTCATGTGCCTGCAAAGGTATGCAACACAACCATCCGTTCACACATATGACAGCGCACTATGGAACAATTTAACATAAAAACATAAGAATAATTTAAAAGCAGCAACCGTAGTCAATATAAAGTGATAAAAGCTATTAATCGATTAAAGTGAATAAAAGTCGATAAAAATCAAAATTCAAATAGCAAACTTAAAAAGTTAAAAATACATCAAAAATAATTTCAAAAAACAATAAAAAACGAATATAATGTAAAGAAAATAATTCGAAGGACCTAAAGAGATTTCAAAAAGTCCAGCATGCCAAAAATATCCATATCGCCTACATTAAAAATGTTAAAAAAAAAAAATTTAAGTTTATTTTTCATTGATTTTGATAGCAGTTTTAATAAGTTTGCTCCACTGTGCGGCGTTCATATGTAGTACATGGCGTATGAGTGACTTACAAACAAGTCGAAATAATTTTCAGCATAATTATACCTGCGGTGGTAGACAACAATTAAAATGCAAAAAGCAAATAACATTCGTTATAAAAATGCTACAGTTCAGTAATGAGGGATGCAGTAGCGGACTCCTAGGTTGTAGAACAGAATTCGAAAATGATGACGATAACGATTTGCCAAACACAAACCACACGAATACTTTAAATATAAAAACTGGTAAATTTTTGTATTTTATTTTGTTGTTGCCAGTGCCACCTGCTTAGATACGGATTTTAACTTGATGATGGGCATGTCAGTCATGGTTTTTATAACCCAAAGTGAAGGAAGTCTGATAGAGATGAAGAGAACAGAGAAGACGCACAGAAAAATATTAAGGTGCTCAGATGCCAAAAAAAAATCATTTCTAATAAAAATTATATTTCTTATTTTAGAAAACTTATAACTAAATTTTGTAATCAACTTTTATGTCTTAAATAAAAAAAATTTGATGCACAGATCACAAGAAAAAATATTTGAAAAAAATTTTTCTTTTCATTTTGGAAAAGTTTTATTTTCAGTTTAATTTTTTGAAAAAATGCTATTATATTTTTTTGTATTACAAAATAAGAGAAGGTCAAAGCTGCCGCAAAACAATATTCTAAATTTCGGAATGAAATTTTTTTATGCTATGCATCTTATAACTGAAAAAGCTGACAAAAAAAATCATTAAAAAAAAATTATTTTTTATTTTGGAAAACTGTAAATTCTTTGAAACAATGAAAGTTCACTATTTAATTTTGGAATAAAATTTCATGTATTCAAAAAAAATAATAATTTTTATTTTAGGAAAATTTTAAATTCTTTGAATAAATGAAAGCTGGGCATGCATTTTTTTTGTATTATAAAAAAAATTAAGGTGAAAGATACCAAATAAAATAATTAAAATTTTGGAATCAAATTTTTTTAAAAAAATTTAAGTTTTAATGTAAGAAAATTTTTAATTCTTTGAAAAAATTTTAACGCAGTTCAATTTTGAAATCAAATTTTTTGTACTATAAAAAAAATTTGATGCAAAGGCGAAAGAAAAATTTTTTGAAAAAAAAAATAATTTTATTTTAATTTAGGAAATTTTCAATTCTTTGGAATAATGAATGGCGATTAAGTTTTGGAGCCAAATTTGGGTGTATTATATTAAGATATAAAATTTTCGAAAGGATTTTTTTTAAATTTTGATGTCAACCAATTATTTTTTGTTTTTTTCCTTAACATTATAGTCGAGTTTTGGTAGCTAAACACAAAATTACTCAATTGATAACTGGCTGTTTAGCTACAAGCTGGTATTTTTTGAACTAGTATATGCTTTCTCTGCTGGTACCATCACTGTCTGCCTATGAGCGCGAGTGTGTAACGAAATTTTTCGCATACTCAGCAATGTCTGCAACGAAAGTTTATGTGGAAATGTTAAAAAAAAAGTCTTTGTTAGAGGGCAAAAGTGGTAAATCTCGAGCTGTAACTAAACAAAGTAACAACAAGCCGGCAAAACCAAATCGCTAAGCACAGCATTAAATAGTTCCACATTAATATTATGGAGCTTAACTGAAAACTTGTTTTTGTTATTTTATTTTTTGGCAAACAACAACAAACAAACCTACCAAAATAAATAGAAAAAGTTTGCCAGCGAATATGTGTTGAAATATTTGTATCATTTTCAAGTATAAAATAAAACAAAAGAATTTGAAGAAAACAATAAAATGCCAGGATTTCCTGTTGAGCCACAGTGCATATACAATGTCAACTCTTAGGCAAAATAAATGATTTGCCATTTCGCATAAAGCAAAACGTAGCAACCGCTTAAAGTTGAGCTAAGCCAAAAAGCGCACCAAAAGCATGGATCAAGCGCCATCTTCCCGCTTTGCGCGTTACACAAACTTTCTGCCATTTTCTAAAATTTGAATGCAGCAATGGGAAAAAGGACCTGTGAGCCAGTAGCCAGCAACCAGTAGCTTCACTAATGCTGATGAATGTGCTTTTGTTGAAAATTATTAGCAATTTACATTGCTTGGGAGTTTACTAGGTTGGGTGCTGTTGTTGTTGTAAGGGTTTGAGTGTGAAGCTTTCTCTTTTGAAATAATGGCTTAGCTTACTATGGGAGCTTAACAGTCTCGTTTACGTTGTGTCTAATGCCATTGTTGCTTTTGTATTGGTTAAATTAATGTGCGTTAATTTTTCACATTGTCTTAAAGACTCATTAGCGTCGTCATAACATTTATTTATTCTATTTGATTTTGATTTTGATTGGCTACATAATGGCTCGGAAGCAACAATGCTTGGTGAAAATAGCAAAGGCGAATAAGTTAAATAAATTTAAGTGGCTCCATTTCGTGCTGTCTAATTTAACTTGATGATTAAATAACATAATATGTAAGGCCAAGGAATCTCAAATAAATAAATAATATTTTGTATTTCAACCATTTTTTTTTTTGCTTGCACCTAGACCCCATTATTTTATATTCTTATTCTAAATTTTAATAATTCTATTTATTTTTAGGTGCATGTCACTTGAATATACTCCTCGAATTTAATTTTAAATACACACACCGCAAACTAACACAAATTAAATCAAAAACCCTTACAACTTAGTGAAAGTTTAAAATCACGCACAAATGTTATCCATGAGCGAAACCCTTAAACTGGGCAAGTACTCATAGATAGCTAGGGATGGTTGAAATTGGAACAACATCAATTTGCTTAAAATTATTATGCAAATTACGTCGTGCGTCCAAGTAAATCACGCACCAAAGAAAAATAGGGTATATTTGCAAAAGATGTAGAAGAAATAGACCAACAAATAAATATCATGCTAAAAAGTTATGAGAAAGTACTGGTCACTTCCGTTAATGTTTGTGCAATGAATACAAAAAAGGATGAATATATACGATGAAAGATGTCCCTGTAGGTAAATCAACTATGTACATAAAATAAAATAAAATAAAATAAAATAAAATAAAATAAAATAAAATAAAATAAAATAAAATAAAATAAAATAAAATAAAATAAAATAAAATAAAATAAAATAAAATAAAATAAAATAAAATAAAATAAAATAAAATAAAATAAAATATCATAAAATAAAATAAAATAAAATAAAATAAAATAAAATAAATTAAAATAAAATAAAATAAAATAAAATAAAATAAAATAAAATAAAATAAAATAAAATAAAATAAAATAAAATAAAATAAAATAAAATAAAATAAAATAAAATAAAATAAAATAAAATATAATATAATAAAATAAAATAAAATAGAATAAAATAAAACAAAATAAAATAAAATAAAATAAAATAAAATAAAATAAAATAAAATAAAATAAAATAAAATAAAATAAAATAAAATAAAATAAAATAAAATAAAATAAAATAAAATAAAATAAAATAAAATAAAATAAAATAAAATAAAATAAAATAAAACAAAATAAAATAAAATAAAATTAAAAAAAATAAAATAAAACTAAATTAAATTAAATTAAATTTAAATGAATTAAATTAAATTAAATTAAATTAAATTAAATTAAATTAAATTAAATTAAATTAAATTAAATTAAATTAAATTAAATTAAATTAAATTAAATTAAATTAAATTAAATTAAATTAAATTAAATTAAATTAAATTAAATTAAATTAAATTAAATTAAATTAAATTAAATTAAATTAAATTAAATTAAATTAAATTAAATTAAATTAAATTAAATTAAATTAAATTAAATTAAATTAAATTAAATTCAATTAAATTAAATTAAATTAAATTAAATTAAATTAAATTAAATTAAATTAAATTAAATTAAATTAAATTAAATTCAATTAAATTAAATTAAATTAAATTAAATTAAATTAAATTAAATTAAATTAAATTAAATTAAATTAAATTAAATTAAATTCAATTCAATTAAATTAAATTAAATTAAATTAAATTAAATTAAATTAAATTAAATTAAATTAAATTAAATTAAATTAAATTAAATTAAATTAAATTAAATTAAATTAAATTAAATTAAATTAAATTAAATTAAATTAAATTAAATTAAATTAAATTAAATTAAATTAAATTAAATTAAATTAAATTAAATTAAATTAAATTAAATTAAATTAAATTAAATTAAATTAAATTAAATTAAATTAAATTAAATTAAATTAAATTAAATTAAATTAAATTAAATTAAATTAAATTAAATTAAATTAAATTAAATTAAATTAAATTAAATAAAAAAAATCATTAGTAGGTCTGCAGCTCGTACCGAACCAGGATACTTCAAATATAAAGGCCGGAAACACAAGGTTGTTGTTTGTGGAAAATCCCAATAATAAAATAAAATAAAATAAATAAAATAAACAAAAAAACAAAAAAAAACGAAAAAAAAAAATTCAATTCTATTTCCAAGGAATCATTCGCCATTCCTGCGGGGTTGTGTTGTGTATGCAGCTTATCAGCTTATGAAGTGCGATTGCTTTTATGTATTTAGGTAGTTGAGAGCAAACAAAATATGATGATATGTGACATGTTGTTATGAATACCAAATATTGCTGATCGAAATACTTGTAGGACACACAAAATTCATGGCAAGTAAGCAAACAAAACAAAATACAAAGACTAGAAGCTATCTACTAAGTGTACAGCACTGCTGAGTAAAATTTAAACCATCAATACCAGAGAAAGCTCATGCAGCTGTGCCAATCTGGAAAAGAAAGCTTTCATATTTCGGGTCCCTACGTTGACATCCTCATCCTAATTGACTTGATACCTGAGTGACTTCGATTTTCTTTCTCAATATCCTGTTATTAACTGCTTTTATTTTACTCAAGACTGTTCTTAAATCTCCTTTAGCAAGCTCTTAATATTTTTGCACAAGAAGAGGGTATAACTTGCTTTCAATGTTCACTTTTGTTGTAGTTTTCGGTTTAAGCTGCAGTTTTTCAATTGACCAACTTAATAGGAAACGTACGCAATGTATAAATTTACTTCTGGCCAACAATTATTTGGTAGTCAAAAGACGAGCAAACTCAAGGGTCAATTTAAATTTTTAAGCCCAAAGAAGATTTAGCAGAAATTGAATTGACTTTTCTGCTTGAAGATGGTTGGTTGGTTGTTTAAAGAAAATTCATTTAGTATGATTAACGAAAATCCTAACCGTCGATGCTCTTGAGTGTAAACATTTGTTTTCAGCTCACATTTATACGTATTAGAGCGGTAGAGCGTAATGGTTTGCTCTTTTATGTCTGCACCCCTGAGTAATGTAGTCAGGGGTAAGGCATAGATGAGTATGAGATCTCTTTTCAGCACGTAGAAATTTTTCAAAATAATGCGGAGATTAAGAAGTCTTTGGATCTACAAGCAATTAGTCGAAAAGATTCAATTGAGCATAGAACGTTTCAGGATCTGGAAGAGTGAGTAATCACCTTGTATTGCTTCTCCCTTTAAGCAATACCAATCATAAATTTAATACACAAAAGCCTAAAAATGTGCTTTACAAATGATAAACCAAAAAGGCAAAAACAACAAACAAGTCACCACCCAAATCGCCAAATATGTCAGACATTTCATACCATAGCTCATCATCATCCCCACATACTAATCTAACCCACACAAAGTCCACTGAGGATCGTGTCAACGTAGATAAATTCACTTTCAATACCTCCAAATAGCCGTATGCCATAGATTTGGGTAAGCATGTATGTATGTGTGTTTGTGTATATACCCTGTAAAAAATGCGATTAGTCTAGTATCAATCCGGGACAGGGCGCGAAGGAAGATTTGACTAATGTCAGTTCTGAAAACTTTGTATGGGTTGAACTATTAAAATTTTTTTTAACATATCCTATGAGAAGACTAATTGCACCCGCTTATATCCGCACGGGTACGACTGGGCTATTTTTTAAAGCCCATAAGTATGCTTCCAAAACTGAAATTGACTTAAACCCCTATAAGTATGCTACACAAATAAAAACCTTACATCAGTTTCATTGAATTACAATCAACCGTAGACTAGAGGGATTACTCCCGGTATGCTCTCCTTAGTGATTAGTCATATAGAATTCTTTGCAGTGTACATTTTACCACAATCTGTCCTTGTGTGCGTGCCACGAATTGGCCATTCAATGTCACTGCATTGTCGTAGCCATAGATTGCTGGTAAGGTGCTGAGATTTATGTAGTGCTACTAACCTCCCCTTTGCAGCGTCCATACGATAGTGAATATTATTGTTGTTGGGGTTAGTGCTATAAAATAATCAATAGTGCAGACTGATGACAATTGGGTGGTATGATAAAATGAGCGAACATGCATACACATAACTAGTGACTTGCCATTGATTTACATTTATAAGCCATGTGCCGGATTCAGAAAAGCGCAAATGCTGGGACTTATGTGCGCCTAAAACTATGCAATGTTTATATTGAGATGCTGGAAACTGAACCATAACTGGTGTGGATTGTGCGACCAACTTGTAAAGGAAAAGATACTGGCTGGAGTGAGGTTGTCTGTCGGTTTTCTAGCCGCTTCTCTTTCCAAACTACCGAATTTACGAAGCACGGACTATGGACTTTACTTGTTTATTACAACAATATGCTTAGTGCATGATATTCGCAATTAACCCCATTCACTCCGGAACAAAATTAAGGACTTATTCTCATTTTTTCAGAGTCCAAACACCGTAATATGCTACCTAGGTCACACCACTTTACCACTTTTGGATTTTCCAAACAGCAAATTCTGTTTCTAAAGTAGTCTTTCTCGATGCCTGCAAGTTTTCACAATAGGCTTACTTCAAGAACTACAAAAGTAACTTAACTAACCATTGCATATTTTCAGGCGCATATAAAAATACTCTACTTACATGCGACCTGCGAGTTTTAGAGCATTCCAGAATACGCCCCACATATTTTCTGCTCGCATTTAACCAGTCAACTGCGACTAATATGTCTCTATCAGATAACATAGCGATAACTGATGTTATGCTATGCTATGTTGCAGTAATTGTCTTGTTTTCGGGCACAACAGAAATTGCATAGAATCGTTTAGTCGTCTGTCTTTTGCTGTTTTTGAGCAAGGAAGTTTGCGTGTAATCAAGAATGAGGAAATCTTTTCGCTTTTCGTAGACTTCAAATAAGTATGGGATTGGTTAGATTTGTTTGTATGTATTTTTATGAGACACATAATTGAATCATTACAAGTTTCTGGAAACTATTATTTAGCAGATATGCTGCTTCACTTTTTGAAGGTCATGGGGGGAGTATTAAAAAACTTCCAAAATTAATTTCAAAACATTTAATGCCCTTTTCTTTGTGTATTTTCAACTCTACGAGTACCTATTTTACACTATAAAAGCTTCTTTTACCCAAAGACCATTTTCAAAAGTTCTTCATCTTGGCAGCTGCCGCAGTCGCAAAGTTAAAATTTTAATGTTTTTTTAGTATTTAATTTGCGTACGTGTTCTGTCCTAAAACTCCACATTTGAATAATAGCAATAATACCCATACACACCCTCAAACTGGATCTAATCCTTTCGGGCTCAGCTGCAAAACTCCCAAATCCACAATAAAACGTGACCGTATATCTCACTTGGCAATCCAGACAGTGCGCAATGATTGCGAGTGAACTTTCACCTCATACCAAAATTTAAGGGTTGGCGTAGAACTTGATTAGAAAACTATGTATGTAACTTCATATTAACAGGGAAAAGTCAAAAATTACGCTTCAAATGTCAATAATTTGCAGTGCGAGCAAGTTTTGAGCGGTGATTTGGTCTTTTGTGCTTCGCAACTTGATTTACTTTTTATCAGCTGATGTCCTGAGACAACTACAACTGATTATTTTTTACGTTTTAAAATTCACAACAGCATGCAATCGCTTGCGTTGTGAACAAATCCATCACAAAACATGTAAGGAAGTCTAAGTGAGGGTGTAACACAACATTTTATACTCCATGTACAAGCGATCTCTGCGTAGACAACGAACAGCTGTTTGGTGGTGAGTTAAATATGAGGAGATGCTAGCTTGGTAAAGTCACCACAAAATAATCAGGCTTGCTGAGGTAGGTATTTCAAAATGCAGTTGAGTATAAAAAGAGAAGAGCACCACGACAAACTCAAGAAACATGCTCCCCAGCACAAGCAAACTTCAATCCTTTAACACTGCTACGAGTATGTATGCATATAATAGCTTGAAGTTCCGTTTACTGCTTGACACTTGTTGTTACAAATGTCACATTTGACATTTAACTTGCACAGACATTGACGTGTCGAAATGAATATTTTAATAGAAAAAAATTGCATGTGACAGGAGTGAGAATGAAAATGTTTGCGAGTTTTCTATTGGAGATTTGTTGGACACTCTTTACTTTTTGAATTGCACAGTTAAATATTTTCATTACGGTTGCTATTGTTGTTGCGAGAACAGCTGTTAACGTTCACAGCATTTTCATTTCATCATCAAACGATTCAATTATTTATGTTTAAATGCGAAAGAGACGTTTAGAGATGGAGTATAGATAAATACAAGTACATATTTCAGGTGGAAAGATAAAGTAGACACTGTGATGAGTAAAAATATTTCAGCGTGGTGAGTTTATCGTTAAGAGCAGTTTGTTTTGCCCAGTGGTGCTCAATAGAATTTGAGAGCGCGGATGCGTTGAGTGAATCTAATTACGAAACTGATGAAATTAACTTGAGTACAGAGCTATGGAGAGGTGATACGAGGTATAGCTTTGGCTGTGGTTTTAGTAATATAATTTATAATTGAAAGTTAAAATCGTGAGATATACATATAACCTAAAAAAAAATATGTCGCTTTTCGACTTTGAACAATTTTTTAAAAAACTTAAAATAGTTCATCTCTAACATTTCACAAAGCCTGTTTACATACATATGTCAGTATTTTAGACAAGTTTAAAACAAAGCGCCCCCATTTTGCATTAGTTATCAAATATATGCATAAAGAAGAAAAGCAAAAAGTATTTAGCAAGATTAGATCATCATTCACAATGGTACTTTAACGCATTGAAAAGTCACCCTTGCATCTGGTTGTTGAGCGTGAAAACATCAAACGCAACAAATCTACCCCAGTTAAGAGCGTTGTAGTATATGACATTTTAAATGCACCATTAACATGATTTATGCGCATTTAATTTTGTCATAAATTTCATTCGGTAACTGGATAATGTAGAAACAGTGACATCAATGTGAGTATTAGTATGTTTATTAACAGTGAGTTTCACACGAAATGAGACAGTTGCGTTTTGTAATGTATGACAAAAACATCTGATCATAGCTGTAATTAAAATTAGTGTTTCCAGGTTCATGAAAAAATTCCACATTTTTTTGGAAAGTTCAAAAAAAAGAAATTTTTGAGAATTATCAAATTTGAGAAGAGAATTTTAAAATTATTTCTGAATGTGCAGTAGATCGTCAAATTCTAGGCTCAAAAAGTGCCAGTTTCAAGTCTATTAAAAATTCAGTAGATTTTTGGAAATTTTTCCAGTGACAAGCTCTTATGGTTGAAAATATCAAACATCATATTGAAAAAAAAAAAAAAAAAATTCCAAAAATCAAACAAAATTTAAAGAGCCTTGAGACTTGCACTTCGATATACTAGATTTTAGTAAGTTACAAAACGTTACACTCAGAAATCATTTTGAAATACTGCCGTCAAATTTAAAAGTTCTAAACATTTTTTTTAGAATCTTCAAAGTGTTTTTGGAATTGTTTCATAAACTTAAATTTTAACACATGAATTTTAGTTGAAGACGTTTTCAAACCAAGTGTTCCATTTTGTGTGCCACTCACTATAAACCTATATGCATTTAAGATTAGTACGCTAGCCAGACGAAAACCTCATTCAATCGCTCTCATTTATTCATATTCAACTCAGTTTAATGTGCTTTTAAATTTCTTTTAGCACATTCTTTCTACTTGTATATTCTCATTCATAAATTTTACTTTTTAAATAACCATAAAATGCATAATCGAAATAATAGTAAATCAACCACCAACTATGAGATCATGTTAAATAAAGAAATAAGCTCTGGTTGAAAGCTGACTACGGATCTTGGCAGGTTGCCTGAGTTTCACTCACAACCGATTAAATCATTATAAAATGAAATTAGAGTCAACATAAAAGCGTAATGCCGCCAATTGTTTGTTGTTTAATAGCGGGAGTGGTCGCTACAATGCATTATGTCCAATCTAACATTACAAAAGCGTAATTTTCAGCGCTAAACACCAATGGTTCGGCATGAACAAAGCAGTAAAAACGACGCGATACTAATTTCCAAAAAATGTGTGTATGAAAGTTTGCCATAATTGAAATCAAATTTATGGTCGGTGGAATTATTCAAGGGTTGGTGGTGTTGTAAATATCATAAAACCAGTGGAATATTAGAGAAGAAAGAGGCACTTTATAGATCGTTTATGTGTTTTGCCAAAAATGATTTGAAAATTTATGTTGTCCTTCCCGCCCCACCTCTCGCATTTACTGCGTCTGCCTCTCAATTTCGCTCAACTTTCATTTGCTGCGAATTTCCTTGTCCCAAATACTCTTTTTATTCTTCAACTTCATCTTTTTCCAAAAATTTTTTTTCGAAATGCTCAGCCTGAATCGTCCAAAAAATTATAATTATTATTTTTACAAACCTTTAAAGTTCATGTAAACTATCTTGGCCTTCTGTTTGACGCGCGCCTAAAAGTATGCTGCTTTAATTTTACCGTTATATCTACTTGACTCATTTCCTTCTTACCTTACGCTTGCTTTACATTTTTGGTGTAATTTTCATTGCTTTTGTGTTTCTCACAATACGTTTTGTTTGCAAGTTTTGTGGCTGTTCTGAGGTTGTTTCAAATAGTTTGCTTTATTCTTAACAAAATTTTGCACCTTCAAGTAATTTGCACCTTGTAAAAACTTTCGCCATTGTGCAAGTGAGAGAGAAAGGAATGCTTTGCTATAAATGAATAAATGGATAATTTTGTTGCTTTTATTGTTGTTGTTTTGTAAGCTACTTCAGACGCTTTAGCTGTATGCGCTTCCATGAAAAGCTAAATTAGTTGTGTAATTTTCTGGTCAAAGGTGTGCAATGGAGTGCCAATTTGTGGTTGGTAAAAGCGGAAGAAATGTGCAAAAACTTGAATAGTCTTTGGTAGATAAAGGAATTAATAATAATAAAAGAAAATATATATAGAAGTATTTAGTGGATAAATAAAAGTTAAAGCGTATATCTTATTGCTACTGGACTAGTTTGGGCTCTTTTGTAGGATGAGTTAGTTTCTCCAGTACTCGAGGTTTAGATCTTCCGTATTGATTAAAATAAAAATAGCTCAAAACTTTAAACTTTCCACTACTCAAGTCTGATAAATTAACTAGAGTCGGAGAAAGTGTTTTTCCCAGAGTAAGCCAAGAAAATCAGCGGGCTAAAGCGGGAACCACACCAAATCTCAAGATTCCGTCAGCTTCCTCTTCTTAGATTATATTCCTCATTTGTAGTAATTCCCAAGAACCATTTGTCTGCCCAACTCCTAACCCCTGAAAGCAATAAGTAACGCACATTCATCGATAATGACCAACAATTTCTCATATTGCGCTCAAAGAGACCAGCGACCCAGCCAAACATTCAGCATGATGCATGCGCCTATAAGTAAATCACCATCTTACACCCTCCCATACTTAACATTCCCTTGGCAGTAGATGCACGAATACCAACACATATACATAGACACTCATACGTACTTTGTTTAGTGCGCTAAGTTATCGTAGACAATTTACAGCAGCTGTGAGCTTTGACATGAGCTCTAACTCAAACAACAAGCTGACAGGCAGCGGGTCACACAACTAAAGTACAAATGAGTTTTGCTCTTACGAGTAGTTTCAGTGAGTAGCATCTGCCACCCTCACGGCTAAGCTAGTTAGCTGGGTTTGTTGTAATATTTTTGTGGGATTTTTTTTTTTTTTTACTTTAAAAGTCACGTCGTACCGGCAGCCGCTGTCACCCACCTTTGAAGCGTTATTGCAGTAAGCGTTGCAGCACGTAAAATACAAACGCAAAATATTTGAGATGAAGTTTGGCGATCAAAGATGTCGAACACAATTTTTTTTTTTGTAACGAGCTTTATTGCCGCTATAAGTTCCAAATCGAGGCACTTGCAGCGCGTTGAGGATTATGAGTGGAGTGCAACATTTGTGTACGGCAGCACAAAAAGCAGACGTGACAAGGAAGTAATATTTTATCGTACAAAATAACCCTGTTGGGAAAATATGGAACATGACAGAGTCCTTCTTTCCCAATCTCTATATGATATAAAATTGTGGAACCAATGCCCTCCCTGACCTGCCTTAGAGTTAGCGCTACAACAAGTATCACAACTTTTAGGGCTTTTGTGGTCATTTCCCAGCCGAGACAATAGAGAGTGAGCATGATAAAATGTGATACCTCAACCCAGAGAAACTCCAATAATGGCTCTTCACAAGAAACTTGGTACGACTACACTTCGTTGCTGTCCAAGACATATTCTCACTCCAATCGAAAGCTCATCATAAAATGTTCTTCGAAACTTTCATCCATGTAACCCTTTTTCAAATTTCCTTCTGACCCCTTTAGCATGCCATATACTCTCATATACATACATATATTTTTCATTTATTATATTTCTATTTTTGTTCGACCCTTCTCCCTCTTTTAGAGCAACCCGTCATGTAAGGCAAAATCATTTGTAATTCGTCGTTGACTTTTTCAATATTTGAAAAATTATTTCCTAATCTCGTCGCCTTTGCGTACACGCCAAACTTTGGTCTTGTCGAAAGAGCCAAGAATGTCTATGCAAGCTGTGCTGGTACATACGTGAAGTGACGCTGAGATTTATGTTTGTTTTCATAAGAAATAGAGCTAGAAGGTGAGAATTTGAGACGCAAGCAATCATAACTCGAATTGATTGAAATATTGAATTTTGTGAACGTGCTGTTGTAACTGGCACTTTGGCATGTTTTTTGTTTGTAAGCGAGACCCGGTTGTTTGAGACATTTTTAAACTGAAGTTTGTTGTGGGGTTGTTTACTTAAGCTAAGGGAGAATTACATAAAATTTTAAAAATGGTGAGAGTTAAGCAGAGATAATATATGTATTACCAAAACTTCGCAAAGTGTTGCTCAACATTGACGGTGATGGACGGAATTGGCGGAGAACTCGCTAGACACTACTCTGAAGTGCAAAAGCCCACTAGCACAAATAGTCTTCAGCAGCTCATTTCTCACCGATGGAGTGGCGGCGTCTCTTACCGGTAGAGCAAAAACAAGAATCAACAATTTCAAGTCACCAGGCTAACATAAGTTAACATAACATAACATAACCTAAAATAACATAGCATAACAAAACATAACATAACATAACATAACATAACATAACATAACATAAATTAACATAACATAACATAACATAACATAACATAACATAACATAACATAACATAACATAACATAACATAACATAACATAACATAACATAACATAACATAACATAACATAACATAACATAACATAACATAACATAACATAACATAACTTTACTTAACTTAACTTTGACTTAGTGTCACGTGACGTTTACTTACTTAACGTATTGCTACATAACGTAACATTCATTGATTTAACTTCACACAGCAAAGCTTACTTAACGTTAAGTAAAATATGTAAGCATTGCTTATATATTACTCAATATATTTTACAAAATTTACCCACACATGCCTGCAACCTATTAAAAAGAATATCCATATTTCAATTGGGCGGTAGCCACATTTTGCGGAACATTTTAATTTAAATACTTTTCGCTAAATTACATTTATAAACCACTAATTAAATTATGTCTCGGTAAAAAGTGAAGTGAGCCATACAACCATAAAAACGGAATACCATGCAGTGAGATACTGAAATATACCGGAAAAAATACTAGTTTGCAACTAAAAATTTTCGAAATAGGTCAACCTCAAAAATTCAAAGATTTGGTGCCATGATTTCGTCCACAAATTTTATCAAAATGATCATGGATTTTGTAGCTTCCAATTTGTTATACTTGCCCCGATTGAACGCAGATTCTATAGGACGCTTATGCACTAGTTCAGGACTAGTTGTTATATACACATGCTAATCACATCAATGACTTACATCGAAGAACTTCAATTCTCTCACTGGTTTTCTGCGGACTCCGTCGAGCTGTGTACTGGTTGTTTTGCATATATGGTATATGTAAATAAAAAATCGTTATATCCATCTATGGATCAATAGGAGCAAAGCAATTCATCCTGTAAACCGTTGATCGTCTGAGTTGAACGTAGAGCAAACAATAACAATATTTCACGTATACTGTATGTATTTGTGTACTTTTACATATCTTACCTGTTGCTTAAAAGCTTATAAAAGCTATTTGTTGCTGTAATTAAATTCGATTCGCAAGCTCGCATATTTATCGGCCATTTATGTTGTATAGCTGAAACCCTTTGAAACGGGCTGTCATGCATCAAACATGTGTACATACATATGTACATACATACATACATATATAGTTGAGATATAAACAATGCACTCTGATGCACTTAATTTATTGTGGTTCAACGCTATGTGCAGTGGGCCTGAGAGTGGTTGGAAGCAACGAAATGCATTACTCTTTCCATATTTTTCACGGCCGGCTGCTACGATGGACTCTCATCGTTTGATGCAATTTTAATAACGAAGTATTCTTATCAATGCAATTTGCGGCTGAAATGCACACAAATTGCACTCAATCGCATATGACCGATATCACTCACTAATTATAATATATTGAGAGCTATATTAAATTTAACTAAAATAAAAATTTATTTTGGTTAGAAGAGGCTTTTTAATACAAGACTTCTAGAATATTTTTAATTTTTATTTCTTAGCTGATATTTTTCGTTTATTCAGAATTTATTTTTTACATAAGTTTTCGATGGTGTTCTAGACAGGCTTCGACAATCTTAGTCACCATTCTTTTGTTTTTTTTTTTATCTGATCCAGGAAAAATAAAAATGATCAAGGAAATGTTCGGAAATGGTTGTGGAAACATATTCGAATGGCCCTGAAAAACTGCCGATGTAATACCGAACGAACCGAAAGAGGGCGCTACATCCAACCAAGAAGAAAAAGAAGTTTGTTTATTCATAATTCGGTAGGTGTATCTGAAAAAATCCCAAAATTATTGCGAAAAGAATCTCAAAATGGTCCCGATATAATCCGTAGAAAATTTCAAAACGATCAGAAAATTTGTAGCCAATAAGTCCTGAAATGATCTCGCAAACACTCTCGAATTACACTGTAAAAGTGGCAAGATAATCCCGACAGGATCCCAGAAAGGGTCCCAAACATGTACCCCCAAAAAACGAAGAAAATCCGGTAAAAGAACATTTTTGTTCATATCTCGGTCGAAATACATACGAGTACCTGAAAAAGTCGGAAATTATTCTAAAAAAAAGCTACAAGTAGCCCTAAATCGGTGCCTGGAAAGTTCCAAAACGTTACCGAAAGTAATCCCAGAAAGTCCCAACATGATCATGCAGACATTCTGAAAAGCCGCAAAAAAGTTTCGAAGTATGTATGTAATTCCGAACGTTCGGCAAAAAGGTTCTCAGATAAAATCAAGAAGTTCAATTAAAAGAACTTTTTTGTTCACCTTTCGGTTGGTATGCCTGTGAATTCATTTTTCAAAATTCTGTCGTTCTCCTTTCCATTCAGACAGTTCTAAGTTAACTTCGCTTTGCTCGGATCGTAACCGGTTCCATTTCGGATGGTTGTGGATGAGTGATTGTCGATATACGATATTTGAACGATTCACCAAGTGTGTAACTCAAGACCGTCTGGATATTAGTTTGGAATTTTAACAAGTATATCTGGGTTTACTACAAACTCCATCCAGCTGGCGCTATTTGTCCTGTACGAACATGTCAAAACATGTAAACTGCTTACAAGTTTACGTATTTAGTGCGCTTGATTTCACTTGATAAATGTCGCTCATTTAAACTTGTCCCTCATTCCCTTTTATGAAATTAAGCTTTGAATGGATAGAATGCTTAAGCGTGCAGCAAAGAAACAGTCAAAGGTCCAACAACACATGCGAGTTCTAGTAAAATCATCGAGTTAAATAAATGCTAGGTATGAAAGGAGGGCAAAAGTATCTGGGCGAGTGATATGAATATGTATGGAGGTGTGTGAGCTTTCACCGCATATAACAGCCAGAGTATGCAAACACACAAAATGGCAATTCATCGCATTGCAAGTTAAATTATTGCACTTTTTAAAAAAAACTATAATTTCATGTGTTTTTACTTCGGAATAAATTTGAGGCTTCCCTAAAGGGAGCATGAAGGTGAGTATGTCTAAGTCACCATCAACTATTGTAGTGAATTACTCTATCAACTCAACGCAGCTTTTGTGCTTTGGCACAATCAATGAGAGAGCGAAAGAGTAATTTTGAAAATACCTATGGTGACTCCCAGGCTCTCCAATAAAATATCTGTAGGCTATTTAGAAAATCTCGAAAAAGGAGAATATGTAAGTGTTGGTAGATGTCTCAAACTGACTGGTATGAATATAATTTTGTTTCTTTGCATACTCTGATTAACGTATAGGGTTGTAATTATGTTTGTATACTTTTCATTATAATTATTTTAACTATCCTAAGCGCCAAAGTAATTAAGGACAAATTCCAGTATGCAACTGGCACTTTCTTACTGGTATTGAACTAGTCCCAAAAGCACTAAATTTCTATTAGCTAAAAATTAAAGCCACACAGGCTTCTGAAATGTCTAGAGTTTTAACAACTTTTTTTTAGTTTGGCTGTTTCTTTCAACAAAACTAGAATTTTTAAGCTTGCCCAAGTCCCCAATGTCATTCCAAAAATGTTAGCTTACCATGATTGAACTGAATATTTTACAAACTAATTTAATAGAAATGATTTTTTTGCAGAATCTCTCCCTTAGACATCCTTTAAAAAAAAATTAAAAATTCCAGTTGCTTATATGCGAATGAGACAGTTGTCTACCTCGTTGGACTTGATGCTCACACTAGTTTTGAAGTAGTTTCCGTCTACTTGGTTTAATTGCTGGCCACTACTTACTTGACTACATATGTACATATATATGTACGTGAGCAATAAACCACAAAGAGACAAAGTTCACAACATGTACCATGTCAAAATGTGACATTTTAAGGGTGCTAATAGACGCTGCGAATGCCACATAATTTATGACTGTCCAAAAGACTTACCAACATTTCGGCATATTTGCACTTACATTTCGAACTTCTGATGAAACCACCACAACTAACATCTTGCACAGACGAAGAGGCATAAAACTCATACTTCTCACCTTAAAACTTTCAACACTTTGCAAAAGCGCTAATGACAAAGCGTTCAGCTTGTCTGACCATTGCTTTACGTGCCACATTTGCTTTTGTGGTTTTGCATTCATATTTGTTGTTAAGAATTGAGTGGAATTGAGATTTGTACATAAAATAGATATCAAGAACTTTCACATACTTCGGCATTTGGGATGTAGCAAATGCTTTGTCTTAAATTTGAGACAAAAATTTGTTTTGGGAAAATCTACAAATATTTTATCTTAGTTTCTTTTATTTTATTTTATTTTATTTTATTTTATTTTATTTTATTTTATTTTATTTTATTTTATTTTATTTTATTTCATGTTATTTTATTTTATTTTATTTTATTTAATTTTATTTTATTTTATTTTATTTTGTTTTATTTTATTTTATTTTATTTTATTTTATTTTATTTTATTTTATTTTATTTTATTTTATTTTACTTTATTTTATTTTATTTTATTTTATTTTATTTTATTTTATTTTATTTTATTTTATTTTATTTTATTTTATTTTATTTTGTTTTATTTTATTTTATTTTATTTTATTTTATTTTATTTCATTTTATTTTATTTTATTTTATTTTATTTTATTTTATTTTATTTTATTTTATTTTATTTTATTTTATTTTATTTTATTTTATTTTATTTTATTTTATTTTATTTTATTTTATTTTATTTTATTTTATTTTATTTTATTTTATTTTATTTTATTTTATTTTATTTTATTTTATTTTATTTTATTTATTTAATAATATATACGAGTTTATATAAAACTCGTTTAATGTTAAAAGATATTACCGCTTATCACCTCTATACTAGTGCCAATGCCAAAATGCAATGCAAATATTTCAGCCTTAGAAGGAAGTGTTTTTTACGTTTAGAACGTGCTATCAACTTCTACATTGCTTCTTCTTTTATTAAAAAAAGCAATTACAATATGCAGTTAAGTAAAAATCGATTTATCTATGTTTTATGGCCCACTTAGTCTGACTTGAGTTGGAACTTAAACGTCTAACACGTGTTTGTAATTATCCAAGTTAAGTAAGTCAGCTTATTTATTATTAGAAATTTGAGAGCTACAAAATAGAAGGTGACCTAGCAACCGACGTACACTTCTATATGGTAGGGTCAGTCCTTGACTATAGAACCTATGTTCTAATGACATAAAATAATAATAAAAATACTACCTTTTTTCACACAAATATATATCTTTTTATTTCTTTCCTCTTTTAATATTTTGGCAACAATTTTGGCTGAGCGATCGAGATCACGTGTTGACTAATTTCTAATGACAGATTTGACAGCATATACAAGTGTTGCCATGTGTAATAATTGTAAGTGCACTTTTAATATAAACTTCAATGGTTTTCAAACTGAAATCACAGTTTGGAAAAAAAATGTTCAACCTCGAGTGCAGCAACATTTAAGGAATCACTTTGAAAATTAAAACATTTCTCAAACATCGAAAAAAAAACGTGGAGCTGTTAATCTTCTAAGCTGCAAATAAGCACTAATTTTTTGATAAATAAAATTTAAGAAAATAAATTTTTGTTAATTTTAGTTTGTCTTATAATGTCGAATAGAATTTTCGAACGTTTGCCTAGTTGGTCATGTTTTCGAAACAGGGAGTACCAAAGTTTGTGCAATCGAAATCAAATACGAAGGTAATAGAATAAATTTCGCACAATGAAGGCACTTTAATCGAAAATTTGTGCAGAGTACGAATCGCTCTAAAGCGAACAAATTTTGTGTATGTACATTTTTAATAGATATGCCAAAGATAAGTAAATTTAGCTCATTTTCTAGTATTCTACTCAACTGTCGATACGAGGTTAACTCACAAATGGCACGTCCGTTATACTCGTATATTGAATACTCACATTAATTTTTTGACTGACAGCTCATTTCAAATTTATTTCACTGAGTTAATTTGAATTCCTATAGATAACGTCTTTATGAATTACAATAGAAATTGAAAATCTAAAATTATTTTACTTTAGCTAGTTTCCAGTAAGTTGTTTCTAAAATGATTATAAAAGCTTCGCATAACATCGTGTTACACTCAGAGTTGTCTTTCACGTTAAATCTAAAACAAATGTCTAAATTAAAAGCCGAACTTTTTGTGCTTTTGTTAGCTTCGTGCGTGCTTATAGGTAAAGGTTATAAACATTATGGATTAGCACATAAATATATTGTTAATCTGATTCAAGTAAGTACATAGGAAATTGAGTATTTTAAATTAATTTGCATAGCCAAAATTGATTTTGACTTTCTGCACAGTTAAATTGGCATGCTGCGTATGCTTTTTGTGAACAAAATGGTTGGAAATTATTGTCCATTGAGAAGCCTCAACAACAATTCGAATTAGAGAATTTTTTAAATTATTTCAGTAAGTTAATGTTTACTTAAAAGTTTTTTCGATTTACTTAGTTTTAATTTTTTCTTTTCATACCAGATCTTCAAAATCAAACATTTTGGACCGCTGGCAATAGTCTAGAAGGTTTTCAAAGTTTTCGTTGGGATTATGATGGTGATTATTTTGGTTATACAAATTGGGCGCCTAGTCAACCTGACAATTATATGGGTAGAGAGCATTGTGTACGATTGATAGAGAATCACATTCAATGGGATGATTATCCATGTGAAAAGGTTTTGCATTTTATCTGTCAAGCTGAAACTCCAAAAAAATAAAGTTAGGGTTGCAGGTGTTGTAACATTTCATTCTCAGCTAATGACTCGGAAGTCTCTTAATTATAAAAATGTTTAATACAAAATAAGAAATTAACTAAAATCAAGCACCTGACTTACATTATTAATTTTAATCGTGAAATAATATGTTTCTCATTTTTAAATTACGAAGCAAGAAGTTGCTAATGAGAAAAGAAAAAAAATTAAACTCTTCTTCTAAAGCCTTCTAATGACCCGAACTGTTTCCTTTAAAAATGAAGCTCGCAGCGCCACCGGTTGACGTTTATTTTAAGTTATATTTAAATTTAAAAAAAATATTCTCAGCTCAAATGAGTTTTGTTTTTTTAAACAAGGTTTGTATCATCATAATTAACTTTTTTTAAATTATTTTTTATTAATAAAACTGCAGCTTGTGAAGACCTTTCAACACATACTTAGTAATTATTTATATCTCAGATTTATAGTTTGGCCTGAAAACGCGACAAACTATTTCAGCTTTCATTTTTAGAAGAGCCACAACCACAAATACATATGTATGTGTCTGCAAAATTACTCGGTGGCCAGTAGAAAGAGACTATACATAAAAAAAAGAAGATATTTGCTCTTGTTCAGTTGTTAACTCAAATATAAAATTGATTTTTTACAGAGTTTCAACCATTTTATTTGAGTACTATGAAGCTTTCTAATTTACATGCATATTCCATGGGCATCATAGCAAACAAATTACTCGAACTATGGGCACCCATCTTGATCGGATGTTTTTAGTTCACGCAACGATAGATTCTGATCTGCTATAACGCGCAATGCATCATTTATGACAGGTTGTTCTGGATGAGGTTCACGAGTACGTATCCAAAGGAATTCTAGTTGTTGAAAAAAAAAAATGTTACAAATTATTATAATTTGGTATAAGTTTTTAAAATTAAGACGATATTCATCATTATCACCTTCTTTCGTAAAATACTTACGAGTGTGGGTCTTAAGGAACTCCGAGCAATAGTAGATCACAGCATAGCGTGTGTAATCGGTCTCTAAAATTTTATATTTGAGGTCTCCAGCAATATCTGCAAAATAGATCAAAAATATATTATTTAAATTTTTAAGAGCACATTTAAAAACAAAAACAAACACAAATATTAGAATACATTAATTTACCTCCAATGCCCTTATAGCGTACTTTTAATTCGCCACTTGGAAGAACTTTAACGGTACCATCTCTCACCTTTGGGGTGAAACTATTATATGTGTATGACAAAAATTTAAAAATTAGGAATGTGTGTCATGTTTTTTATTAAATTTTGTAAATAAATAGTTTGTATACCAATAAATCAATTGAGCTGTTGTTGTTATATGCCGTGCTTATTTGTAAATATTCAAGATGAGGTCAATGCAAAGAATAATAACTTTTTATTATTTTAATTATGTCATATTAATTAAATACTCTTTGTTTTGTTTTAACAAAAAAAAATAATTTTAATAGTATGTTGTTTATAATTTAAAAAAAACATTAGTATTCAAGTTCTGTCTCTCTTCAATACTCGAATTAAACCTGCAACGCTTTATTGCTCGGAATCGTGCAGAAATGATATGAAGTATACGAGCGTAAAATTTTCGCCCTGAAATATACGGTCACCCCCGTGAATAAAGGTAATAAAGATATGCATATTTAGAGTAGAAAACTAAAATTACTTAAAAAAAAAAAAACCAGCCTCGCTTGACCTCCTATCAAAACTGAGAAACATTTTATTTGGCATGCAAAATACTTACTAGGGATCCACTTGTGTATTAGACACGAAAAGCGTTGTGTTGTTTGGGCCCCTTCTATATGTCGCCTTGTTGCAATGTGTATCAAATTCGAAAGGAAACGGATATCCAGAATATACATACCATGTGCCAAGATACTGAAAATAGTTATAAGAAATCAATTCAAAAGTTAACTATTTGAAGTTTGAACAAGCAAGGAATGTTGAAGCTTTAAGGTTTTTAAGAAAAGTTTGAAAGATTTATAAAAGTTGTAGTCATATTTTATGTAAATGTATGTATATGTAAGATACAAATTTAACACGCACCTTTTCTACATCCAAGTTTTTCATACTATCTACTTTTGGACAAGAACCTCGATGAGTAACTAATTCCTTCGATGAGTATACGAAGGTTACTAGAAGTGAAAGAAAAACACTGGAAAGAAGCAAAAAGTAGTAAAAAACAAAATATACATATTTAAAAAGAATTCTTAAAGAGTCTGGTAAGTTGAAAATTCAATATATATAAGCGTTTTTTTTTTATTTCAAGCCTACTTTTATTTCTTTTTTTTTTTTGCTGTTTTTTGTGCGAAAGAATAGCTACTTAGCTTAATAGAATATTTTCTTTTAGCACAACAAAATATTTTCTATTTTTAAACTTACATAGCACACTGTTGCTTTAGCATTTTTGGAAACTTTTTTCTTTGCAGAGACGACAACCCGGGAATAGAAACTCGAGATGACTACTTCTCGTTGCATTTTTCGTCGACTTTTATAGAAAACTGCAACTAAGTAAATCACACGATATCGTGCAATAGTTAATTATCTGTAACTGATCTATTTTTTAATGCTTTTCATGGCAAACCCAGCACTATCTTGAATCGGGCTTTACAAAAAAAATGTGTGGTTCGTTCATGCGTTTTATGGAAGAAACTACTCATGATCCTTGAAAAAAAATTTAAAAAGTCGGGGGGAAATTAAAATACCATACACATACGTTCACATATGTATGTGTGTAGACATAGAATTTCGAGTATGCATTTTCGTTTTTTCTCAATAAAGTCCTAAAAACAGTCCCAAATGGTCCCAAAAACAAACTATAAATGATTCCGCAATTATCCCGAAAAGGTTCCAAAACGATTCCGAAATGGTTCCGAATATATCCAACAAGTCCCGAAAAAATATTATTTTTTTTTTTGGAATAAGCGGATAGTATTTTACGAATTACGAATACATGTCAAAAAAAAAAAAGATTTATTCGAATAGTCCCATGCCTATTCCATACCCATATCTAGCCAATCGCACGATTTTCGTTTAGGCTTTGACAATCTTTATCTGTCATGAAAAAGCACTAAAAAACAGATACAAATTTTAAAAAGCGTTTGCCAAAGGAATCGTGCAATGGTTAATTACATTGTAGTGTAATTTAGTAATTACCGCTACAGTTTTCTATATACATAAGTCGATTTAAAGTGTTTTCAAAAAGGCTAAAAGTTTATAAATCGTGCAAAAAAAAAATATCACAACAGAAAACGAAAAACAAAAAAATAAGGCCAGAAAAAAGAAAATACCAATATCTCAATTTTTACTCAAATAAAAAGAAAGGACTGGCCGACATGTCTTATAAATATATAAGATTTCTCAGAGGGACTAGGGAAAAACCGCTTTGTAAAATTAGCTCCGGACGTTGACAATATTACATTTTGCAATCTTGAGAAATTTCGAATTGAATTGAAATGTTTACAGCTCAGTGTGACAATTTTTTTCACATAAGTTCATAAAAATCTTACTACCGATATGAGCTTTCCTAAAAAAGATCATCTTTTCACGATATAGCAAGCGCCAAATGTTTTTATACATATCAATCTTGCCAAGTACTGTAATGCCTATGAGAATTCCCACTAATAAATGTTCAGGACAAGCTCTACGTGGTGAAAAATCTATGTAGGCAGAGGAGAAATTATTTTGCAGTTTTAGTTCATTTTAAAAACAATTTAAATTAAAAATATTTTTTTATTCTATTTTTTATTCTATTTTTATTTGGCTTTTCACTGTTGGCGTCATTATATCGTTTATTAAAAGTTTATATGGAGTAGAAATATTTGAAATATAAAAGAGTTTCAATAATTTTAATTGTGAATGTATAAAAATGTAAAGTGTTCCTCTTTTCGGTAAGGTGATTTACATCATAGAAGGTGAATTTGTTAATGTTACTCACGCGCAAATTTTAAGTGAAGAGGAAAAGTGATGAATTGGAAGCTGTTTTCGACCATTTGAAAATTATGTAGGTAAATGTGCAATCTATATTGTTTGTAGCTATTCAATTTTTTACTAAATATGGCAGGTTCACAAATGACTTACCTATGAAAGTTTGCAGAAAAGAAGACCTGGAAGGAGCTATTCAAGTGGCATAAAGATAACGGTGAAATTATTTAAAATAACCCAAAGTGGGCAAAATATCAATCATTATAAAAAACGTATTCAACACTAGGAATGATAACTGGCTTTTATTTACCTATGTACATTTCAAAACAGCTGTTTCTGAAATTTGTAAACTTTTTTTCTCGAAGAGATTCTTTGTAAAAAGCACGATCAAATACTCATTTCGATTCAACACAAAAGTTGACAGTGAAATGAATAGTCCACCCAAACCCAGTTCTCAGACTCTGATCATATAAACACTAGTACACAGAGTATTATAGTTTTGTCCATATAATGTTGGTTTGTAACGATACACAATAATATAGATAGATATATAGTGCACTATAGAAAAATTATTAAAATGAATAAATTAATCGGTTAAGACATGTTCGTCGGTGTGCCCATAGCAAAAGATAACTTGAGCAAAAATTGAGATATTTGAATGAAATTCGGCACATTGGTTGCTTACCGGCCAAAGTAGGTTGCTAGTTAAGATTGGAGAACCCAAACCACGCCCCTTTCGATAGCGAAAATTTCGAAAAACGTATAAAATGATAAAATTTATTTAAAAACAAGTAAGGAAGTCTAAGTTCGGGTGAACCGGGGGCGTGGTTTTCATCCGATTTCGCTCTTTTTAAAAACCAATCTATTCCCAGCCTAAACAATAGCGAATTTTGTGGGCGCTGCCACGCCCCTTGCTTATAAAGCATTAACTGCTTACATGAGCCAAAAGTACTCAATCGAATTTTGGAAAAGAAGGCGTGCCATGCCCATAACTTTTAACGTATTTGGTGAAATTTTTGATGTACGGATATATGTGTCCATTAATCAATATTTACATAATTTTAAAAAAGTGGGTGGTGGCACGCCCATGGATTTTATTATGTTTTTTGTCCCTATTGAAGATCAGTTTTCATTGCAGATCTTTATGATACTTTCACAGTGGCTTGTTAATGGTGAAATGTTGATATTTTGTTTATTCACTTGTAGGCGGTGCCACGCCCATTTTCCAAAATATTACCAAAAACCTTTAAACAACACTAATAACATCATCAGGTGAATGAGTGTACTAAATTTTAGCATTATATCTTTATCAGTTAAACAGATATTGCATATTCCGGTTTCCTAACTCTCGTTTAGAGAACTTTAGTCCAAAAAGGGGCGTGGTCGTTCACCAATTTTTCTTATTTTCTGTGGTAGTACTCTACATAAACATAAAATGCCTGGTATCTAGTTTCGTAAACCTATCTCACACCGTTCTGAAGTTATTAGCAGTCGAATTTGAAAATTGCTTGACTCATAAGTGGGCGGTGTCACGAACACTTTCCAAAATTTTGCAAAAATAATGTTAAGAATATGAAAATTGATGTATGTACCAAATTATATTATTATAGCGGTATCAGTTAATTAGATATGGACTTTTCAATATTTCCACCTCCTTTCAATATAACTTTTATGAAAAAGTAGGCGTGGTCGCTAAGCGATTTCGTTTATTTTCTATATCTGAATTTAACAGAACAACAGTATGCCCTCTACAAAATTTCGTTATGCTAGCACAAACTGTTCTGAAGTTATTGAGAGTCAAAATTTTAAAATTTCTTCAAATATATGTGGGCGGTGCCACGCCCCTTTTCAAAAAATTTTACAAAATCGGCCTTAGCACATCGAAATCAATATATATTGCAAATCATTGCATCTGCTTCTAATATTGAATTAACCCGTTTTATACGTTTTTCGAAATTTTCGATATCGAAAAAGGGGCGTGGTTATGGTCCGATTTTACCCATTTTCAATACTAATCTATTCTGAACCCAAATAAGTACGCATGCCGAATTAGGTGAATCTCATTATTTGCTCAAGTTATCGTGTTAACGAACAGACGGACGGACATGGCTCAATCCATTTATTTTTCGATCCTGATCATATTGATATATGGAAGTCTATATCTATCTCGATTCCTTTATACCTGTACAGCCAACCGTTATCCCAACAAAGTCATAATACCCTTGTTCTAGTACTAGTACGCTGGGTATAAAAAAGGAAGTTTATTAGGTCGTCCTATTGACGATTTTACCATATTTTAGAAAAGGGGCGTGGTAACACCCACATACATATGACTAAAGCACTCTGTTAATAACTTCAGAACCGTGCAGCTCGATAACACTACTGAGCATAAACAATAAGTTATTCAAACAAAGTTCAAGGTAAACAAGATTTTTTTTTGAAGTAGGCGAGACCGACCACTTTCTATTGTAAACAAGAAAGAAACTTCAAGTGTTATTGGCACTACATTGTCTACAACAAAAGTGTCTAGATAAATAATAAATGTGGTTCGGTAATCAAAGAAATACGTTATTGAAAAGTTAATAACTAAACAGGTGACAATTACTAAATAAAAATCTAAAATAAATAAAAATGTTGCGGCAAAAAAAACGACTTAACTATAGTTAACCATTTTGGCCCAAGCATTATACCCACTTGCCAAATTATTGTATTTTGAAAATTATAGCCCACTTATCTTGAGCAATTTTCTGAAAATATTTGCTTAATTATTTGCCAAGAAAATTTACACTGTTTGATGAATTTAAAAATTGTTTGCTGTGATATTTCAATACCTTAACACGCCCACAATTTTTCAAAGATGCAATTTTTTAAAATTAAGTTGCATTTTGTTACACAGTGTTGTTATATTAGACAAATAACGACTGAAATATCTTCGAAAAACCCGTGCGTTAGTTGGTTTTGAACCTGAACATATGGAAAATAGGTATTTTGCCCCTAATTTCAGATTGTCATGAAGAACAACCCTTTTAAATTTCAAAACAAAGGGTTTCAATTTTATACTCCCTACTTGCCTCTAAGCCGAATTGGCCCTAATGGTCCCACTGTACGCCTTGAAAACAAAATCTATCTGCATCCGACCATATGGTCGCACACCTAACAACTGGGTATAGATATAGCTATGTTTTTCTCGGCCGAACTTAGCCTAACTTCTTCAAATATCAAAATTTTTGCTCGAGTCATCGTGAGTTTGCATTAAGCATTGTTCTTTTGCTGATATGCATTGTAACATAAACAACTAAGAAACATAAATTGCTATAAAAATCGCCAAGAAAGTAAGTTCTTTTGATCATTGTATAAGTAAGTTGTGATTAAAGCACTCAAACGAAAAGAAATTGTTCAACATGCAGAAGCAATTTATGTAAGTTCGCAAATTAAAATTAAGGAGTAAAATTTGAAATTCTAAACAGGATTTATATTTTCATTTTCTTAATTTGTGACTTTATCACTACTTGTATTTCTGGCAGCGTGCAATTCAGTAGCTGGCCAAGTTGTTGGATTTGGTAAATGCCCGAAGAATGTAAAAACTGTGCAGGACTTTGATGCCGGAAAGGTGAGTAACATAAATATGGCATTTCTTTAGACTCTCAAAAGGATCGTGTAACTTTGTGAGTCTCTTGTTCTTTTTTTATTGAAGTTATTCAATACCAGGATATTTGTGATTTTGAGTTAGCCTAGCCTAGATTCGAGCACAAAGGACTTTTCAGCCCAAATTCATAAAATAGCAACCTTTTCTTTGATTATATTTTTCACATTCATATCGGATTATATATGAGCACTTCCAGGGCATTTTTGGCTTAGATTTATACATGTCGTTATCTATATTTGAGTACAAAATGATTTCAATTAATCTTTTATTTATTTCAGTATGTTGGCACCTGGTACGAATATTCAAAATATTTCGCCATTTTCGAAGCGGGTGGTCGTTGCAACAAAGCAGTTTATGCTCCCATTGATGCCAAAACTATTTCTGTTGTTAATTCCGAAATAAACGTGCTGTAAGTATAAATGTTAGTTTTACCAAATGGCAAACAAACAAGTCCCTAGTAAAAAAAAAAAAAACACTGAACAAAAGCGCAAACCCGAGAGCATTGTATAAGAGGGGCTAATTGTCGTAGGATATCCGTTCAAGGGTCACAAACTCACCATTGCGTGTCAAAATTTGTTTGTATAAGAATGACATTGATTCAACTTGTCTTAGCGCGTGGTGAATTCCTTCCACATGTATTGATAACTCGTTAAGTTCAGTGGTGAATTACCTAGCAGCGATTTGACAGCTGCCAGTGACATTCGTTGTTGGACCTTCTTACTTTGCCATTTGACAAAACATTTATTGAATTAAAATATTTTCAAATACCAAAAAAGAGCTCAATGGAAGTTAGTGATAATATTCCATAAAAATTGTATTCTCCGCTTTTATCCTTTTATAGCGGTGAAGCTCAATCAGTTGTGGGAAGCGCGGAAATTGTTGGTCCTGGTAAACTCGTAGTACGTTTTGAAGGGCTTGCTTTTAAGTATTTTGTAGATTGCTTTGAAATTATAAAAACATATAATAGTATTTTATTATTAAATTTTTTTTTTTTTTTTTTTCGTTCTGCTTCACAGCGCTCTCAGGTGGTGCTGATTACTGGGTTATTGGCACCGACTACACCACCTATGCTTCCGTATACAGTTGCAAGCAAGTAGGATTCGTTAAACTAGGTAAATTTAACACTACGTTTATTACTAACTAGACCTAAAATATTTTATATTTTCTTTGCTTTTGCAGAATTCGCTTGGTTGCTTACCCGTGATGCTATCCCATGCGAATTAGTAGTAAAGACAGCTTTGAGTACTTATACGTCACAAAATCTATCAGTGGAGTCCCTACAAAAAGCTGACCAGACCGATTGCTCACATTAATGTGCACAAATGTCTGAACTTGATATGATGTAGAATATTTTTAAGGCAAGAGAGTACATAAAACCCATCAAGAGATTTGCTAGAGAAATTTAAAATATATATATCTAATATTAATTATAATTAATGCGAGTTTTATTTATTAACACTGACCTTAATTAGTAATCTTATCTGTTTGCACTTTCTTATAGTAGCAACGTAATCAATACAAGCTAGCCGTTTCCTTAATTTTATAACTAACTATTATCAGAAGTTGAGTGGTGCCTGAAAAGATAGTGAATGCCGTTAGCTGTTATCGTTCAAAAACAAAGCTCTCGTTTAATTACCGAATCTTATAAGACATCTGGTGCCCACTTAAGTGTGGTAGATTTGCTTCAAATTCACTTTTACTCTGATACACTGGGGCAAACTAAACCGAGAGGTGTCCGATTATGATGAGACTTTCGATTACACCAGCAGCAAACAAAAAATCGCTCAGGCGGTTAGATGGCCATTTAAAGAAAAAGAAACAACAGCACTTGCCCGATTATAGCCTACAAAGAGGACGACATTCATGGTGGTTTCTGAAAGTACTAGGTACATAATGAAGATAGATATAGAGTTCTACGAGTATATAAAAAAGTTCTTAGAATAAACAGAGGAATCGATTAAGATATGTCCGTCCGTGTGTCCACGGGCAAGATAAATTTAGTAAAAATTTAAATATTTGAATGAAATTAAGCACATTGGTTGCATAACGGCAAAGGCAATTTCAAAAAATGCATAAATTGATATAATTCAATAAAAATAAGCAGCTAAAATAATGAAATTTGGTCGTCCTATTGACGATTTTAACACATTTTAGAAAAGGGGCGTGGTAACACCCACATACATATGACTAAAGCACTCTGTTAATAACTTCAGAATCGTGCAACTCGATAACTCTACTTAGCACAAGCAATAAGCTCTTCAAACAAAGTTCAAGGTAAACAAGATTTTTTTTGAAATAGGCGGGATCGACCACTTTCTATTGTAAACAAGAAAGAAACTTCAAGTGTTATTGGCACTAAATTGTCAACAACAAATGTGTGGCTAAATAAATTATAAATGTGATTCGGTTATCAAAGAAATACGTGATTGAAAAGCTGATAACAACTAAATAAGTGACAATTACTAAGTAAAAAAAAAAAATTTGCCACGCAGAAACTGTCTACTTGATAACATTAACCATTGTTATCCAAGCCTTATACCCACTTGCTCAATTATTGTATTTTGAAAATTATAGTCCACTTATCTTGGGCAATTTTTCGAAAAGATTTCTTTTATTTATTTGCGCTGTGTAATAAACTAAAAAAAAAATTTTAAACTTCCGAATGCTTCATATTTAATATTTCCCGAAAAATTACACTGTGTAACAATTTTAAAAAATTAGGACAACCAAATTTTTTTCAAAGACTTTTTTTTATAAAATTTTGCAGCTTATGTATAAAAATAACTTTCTAATATTAGTTTTATTTTGTTACACAGTGTAATTTGCATGAAATGTCATAAACAATAAACCATTTAAATTAAAAAAATTTGAGTTTTGTACCTTGTACTTATGTAGTTTTGAAATCGCTCTGCTTTCCCTTAACTCGGACCATGCCAACACCCCACAACTAGGTATATATATATTTCTGGGCCGAACTTGTTTGCTTCATACCCTAAGATATCACAATTTTAATAAGCATATTTTTTTGCTGATATGCATTTTTACAAAAACAACTAACAAACTTAAATTGCTATAAATACCGTTAGTTGTGATTAAAGCACTCAAACGAAAAAAATTATTCAACATGCAGAAGCAATTTATGTAAGTTCGCAAATTAAAATTAAGTAGTAAAATTTGAAATTCAAAAATCCTGTTTTTATTTTCTTAATTTGTTTTTTTTTTTTTTTCTTTTCCAGTGTCACTTTATCACTTCTTGTATTTCTGGCAGCGTGCAATTCAGTAGCTGGCCAAATTGTTGGATTTGGTAAATGCCCGAAGAATGTAAAAACTGTGCAGGACTTTGATGCTGGAAAGGTGAGTTACATAAATATGGCTTTCCTTTAGACTCTCAAAAGGATCGTGTAACTTTGTGAGTCTCTTGTTCTTTTTTTTATTGAAGTTATTCAATACCAGGTTATTTGTGATTTTGAGTTAGCCTAGCCTAGATTCGAGCACAAAGGACTTTTCAGCCCAAATTCATAAAATATCAACCTTTCCTTTGATTATATTTTTCACTTTCATATAGGATTATACATGAGCACTTCCATAATATTTTTGGCTTAGATTTATACATGTCGTTATCTATGTTTGAGTACAAAAAGATTTCAATTAATCTTTTATTTATTTCAGTATGTTGGTATCTGGTACGAATATTCAAAATATTTGAATATTTTCGAAGCGGGTAGTCGTTGCAACAAAGCAGTTTATGCTCCCATTAATGCCAATACTATTTCCGTGTTTAATTCCGAAATAAATAAGTAGTAAGTATCTATGTTAGTTTTATCAAATGGCAAACAAACAAGTCCCTAGTAAAAAAAACACTGAAAAAAAAAACTCAAGACAGAGACGAACTCACCATGGCGGGCCAAAATTTGTCTCCATAGCAATTACATTAGCTTTTTTCTAATACAAAACTTCCAAAAAGTGTAAATAAAATGAGAATGACGTAAAACTCTCTCGAACCGCAAAAAGTAAAACTTTTCAACCAAAAAGGAGTCAGTAAAAACTTGCAACAAAAACAGCTATTGCTATTTTGATTGGTTAAAAGTTTAAATTTTTAAATTTTTGTTTATTTAAATTTGTTACAATCAGCTGTTTTTCACTTACACTTTTTAGGGAGAGGAATTCCCACAGTAAAAACTTGTAGCTCTCTCCATCAATGAAATTTCAAAATACGCTCTCTCGCTGCAAGGGTTTTGTGTACGCGAACACTTTCTCAATAAAAAATTTTATAAACTTTTTAAAATCTTGAATGTGCGCAAACAAACCTATTGATTCAAATTTTCTTAACGCGTGGTGAATTCCTCCCACATGTATTGATAACCTGCGGTAACTCGTTTAAATTCAGTGGTGAATTACCTAGCAGCGATTTGACAGCTGCCAGTGACATTCGTTATTTTGCCGTGTGACCAAAAATGTATTATGTTAAAATATTTTGAAGTATCAAAAAAGTGTTTAATTAAAGTTTGTGAGAATATTCTTTAATAATTGTGTACTACTCTATTCCCCTTTTATAGCGGCCAAATTGAAACAGTTGCGGGAAGCGCCCGAATTGTTGGTCCTGGTAAACTCTCAGTGCGATTTGAAGGTCTTGCTGGTAAGTATTTCGTAGATTGCTTTGAAATTATTAAATATTTTTTTTTTTTTGAAATATTACATACAAACACCTCTACATAAATTGATTATAATAATATATTTTATTACTTTTTTTTTTACTCTACTTCACAGCGTTTTCAGGTGATTCTGATTACTGGGTTATTGGCACCGATTACACCAACTATTCGGTTGTTTACAGTTGCAAGGAAATAGGATTCACAAAACTAGGTAAATTTAACACTTCGTTTATTACTAACTAGACCTAAAACATTTCATATTTTCAATTTTGCAGAATTCGCTTGGTTGCTTACCCGTGATGAGAAGCCATCCGATGAAGCAGTACAACATGCTTTGAGTGCTTGTATGTCACAAAAGCTATCAGTGGACGCCTTCCATAAAACTGAACACAAAGATTGCTCAAATTAATCTAAACAAATGTGTGAATTTGAAATGATGTAGAATATTTTTAAAGGCGAGTAATTACATAAAACCATCAAGAGATTTGCGAGAGAAATTAAAAATATATCTAATATCAATTATAATTCATACGTATTTTAGTTATTTACACTGTGCTAACATCAAAAACCGAAAACTACTTTGTTTCATAGATAACTGAGGAGCTTCTGTCAATTAAAGTGCCGATTATCATTAACCGTTTAGGGGTGGAATGCAGGTCGCAAGAAAACGCTCAAGAATTTTTTTATTTTTGACATGGAAGTCAAATTTGAAATTTATTTTTATTTGAAAGTTCGTATTGGGCTTTTTATAATGAGTACCTGGGCGACCGAGACTTGCTCGGTATTTTTCGAATTTGCCGTATAATCTTACTTACCAAGAGCATAAATTTCCAAAATAGATTTCCAAAATATCGAACACTAACCACAAAAAGTCACTTAACATACATTGCCGACACCTGTTGTGTATTAAATATTCTGGTTGGTATACATACGCCCTAAAATACCTGTCATTTGATACCCATATTGCCATGCATTGCTAAATATTTAAAAAAAATTCAGAAAGGTGGCAACCCTCTAAGTTTACATTAGTGGCAAAATTCAGGTAGAAAATCTAAGAAGGAAGCATACTATCCATCTACCAAATTTTATCGAAATCGGTGTAGCCTTTCCCGAGATAGTGGTCGATATCTGAAGGAATAAATAAAATGCGTTCAGGTGGCAGACCTAGGTGGCAATATTACGCGAAAATATTTTGGTTGGTATACGTCCTAAAACACCTTTCACTTGATACCCATATTGCCATATATTACTTAATATTTAAAAAAAAATTGATATAGGTGGCAACCCTAAGGACCACCCCAAGTGGCAACACCAAAGTAGAAAATCTTAAAACAAAGCATAGTACCTGTGTACCAAATTTCATTAAAATCGGTGAAGTCGTTCGGGAGATAGTAGTGGATATACAAATATACAAGAATAAGTCGTTTAAAGTTATAAGATATTATTTGTAAAATGTCATTCAATCTACATCCCGAAAAATAACTACTAATATTTCAAAACGAAAAGTATTTAAATGTTGGTAGTAACGAAAAATACAATTACAGACGATTTAAAAGACTTGTTTACTTAGTCTAACGCAGTCACGAGTGTTCTCAAAAGATATACTAAACGTATTCCAATTAATTCGCAAAGAATTTTGTGAGAGAGTTATATTTTGATGCTCTTTTCAAAACTGATGATCTCAGCTATGTATGTTGTCCCTTGGAAGATTGGAAGAGAACGCTCTTTTTCTGGCGGAATAAGTAAGTCACAGAGTAAACTGAATAAATATTCTAAAAAAGTTTTCAACATTATGGGCAAATAGTACTTTCGTTTCATTTCTTTAAATGTTATAAGACCAAACACAATAAAATTATGCATGTATACTATTTTTTATTTTTATTTGTCTTTTAACAATACATTTTTTTTTTTACCAAATAACGAACATTTAAGGGGAAAATAGAGATTTTACGAGATGGTTACAATTGCAGAATCGCAAATTAAGTAAGTTAAATTAGTTGGCGCAAACAGCTGATCTGGTTCATCTGTGTTCATGTGGTGCAGTGAAATAACTCCCAAATGAAATAACTCCCATGAAATAACTCCCAATGAAATAAGTCCCAATAAAAATGAAATAATTCCCAACTTTAATAAATGAAATAACTCCCAAAGAAGGAAATGAAATAACTCCCAATATTTGGTAGTTATTTCACAATGAAACCACAAGTCCCCAAAAAAATGAAATAACTCCCAAATGAAATAAGTCCCAAAAAAATGAAATAACTCCCAAATGAAATAAGTCCCAAAAAAAATGAAATAAATCCCAAATCAAAATTTGAAATGGTATATTTTTACAACATAATCAGTTACAATGAAATTTGAAAAATACAGGAAGTTAATATGTACATAGATATGTGAATGTAACAATTACATGAAAACCTGAATAGTGTTGTCGACCTTTTGACGGCAAATCGGACAGTTAAAGTTTTCTAGTCCTTCAGAAATACTCTTAGCATGAAGCATTAGAACACAAGCGTTGCATATTTTTAAATGTTTGCACGGCATCAATAGTACATTGGGCTCAACCTCCAAACAAATTACGCACCCAAAAAGCGAATTAATGTCAGTGACATTAAGACGCATGACCAAAAACGAATTAAAGTCAGTGCCCTTAATTCCTTTAATATTTTGACTTTAGTTCGCTTTGGACATGCGAATTAATGTCATTGAGGCAAAATTTGACTTAGGTCAGATCTTCAATTCGGGGCGTGATCGATGGTATTTATGTGCAGAACGCCTTTCCGCATTGGCGGCCTGCGGCCGCGCTTCAAAAAATAACCCTGGGCTACGCCATTCCAACTCCGGGTGTGTGCCATAGCCGTGGCTACCGCCACGGTGATGTCCTTCCGCGTGCCACGTTTCCCACTTTTTTACTTTTTTGGCTCAGCGTAATGTGCCATTACAACAACCACATGAAAATGACAGAAAATTGTGAACTTTAACTGGAAATAACTTTTGAACTGTTGAAAAAAATCTCATTTCAGATTCTAAATCTAGACATGGGTAATCGTTTACGTGGGGTACCGAGCGCTAATACACAACCAAAAATGTTGAGACGCGGTGTGGTCCCAGGAGCATGAATATAACTCCGCTGAACCAATATTTTTAGTAGTTTGCGAGATATTTGCAGTTAAAGTCATGTTCATGTGGTTATTGTAATCACATTACCCTGTGAGAAAAGAGTGGCACGCGGAAGGACATCACCGTGGCGGTAGCCACGGCTATGGCAACCACCCGGAGTTGGAATGGCGTAGCCCAGGGTTATTTTTTGAAGCGCGGCCGAAGGCCGCCAATGCGGAAAGGAGTTCTGAACATAAATACCATTGATCACGCCCCGAATCGAGGATCTGACCTAAGCCAATCTCAGATTCATTTTTTAAATTCCAGATTCTTGATATAATGATCATAAGTCGAAGGTGATAATGAAAAATGAAAATTTGGAATATAAAAAAAATGTACTGACTTTAGTTCGCTTTCGTACTGCGAATGAATGTCAATGACGTTAGTTCGCTAAAAATATTCCCCAACAAAAATGAAATAACTCCCATTAAAAATGAAATAACTCCCAATGCCTGGATTACAAGCAATGAAGTAAGTCCCAAAAAATGAAATAACTCCCAATTTCCAAAAATTATGAAATAACTCCCAAAGATATTTTATTGGGGATTATTTCATTTGGGAGTTATTTCATTATGAAATAATTCCCAGTTAAAATTATGAAATAAGTCCCAATGAATTGGGAGCTATTTCATAATGAAATAAGTCCCAACTTGCATGGAAAATATTTGGGAGTTATTTCATTTTTTTGTTGGGAGTTATTTCATTTGGGAGTTATTTCACTGCACCTGTTCATGTGCCAAAAAAAAAATTTATCAAAAATAATGGAACGGAGATTGGCATTCGTTGGAAGTCGCCAAATATGTTTCAAAAATTTTTAAAGTACTTTAAATTTTGCAATTGCATTTTATTTCAAAAATCTGTTAGCTAGCTGTAAGTGCTTAATTTAACTTCTTTGTTAGTTGCAACGATTTTCAAATAGCTTTCATTCACAAACTGAATTATCTGCAACAAGTGGCTGTGTGGGTAAGCCTTGTGCTGCAACAACTGCCTCTGCTGCGTCGATAACCTCCTTTGATGGGTTCAATTCACGAGTAAGAATCCAAACGTATGCTATAAAAAATATAAAAAAAAAATGTATTTAAAAATACAGAAAGATAAAGTAAAGTGTAAATAGAAAAGGTATGTATGTACATAAATATCTTGAGAAAAGACAATGCCTTATATACGGATACTGTAACACCTATTATAAATCTTATGATTTTCTGCACACTAGCTAACACTTCAAATATGATTTAAATGATCTCACTTACCTGAGTATATACTATCTGCATCCGTGCAACTGTATACGACAGCATAATCTACATAATTAGTTCCAATAATCCAGTATTTTAATTCAGTGGTGGCACCTTGAACGAGAAACAAGAAATATTCACGTCAATGATGTTTGATTTGCCTTTAGTAACAAATCATATTTTAAATGCTTACCTCCAAAATCAATAATGAACACAAACTTTCCAGGAGCAACAAGTATGCCGGCACCATCAGAGGATATATTCTGGTTACTGTGAATAGAAAACAAATGTATGAAATAGAGCGAAAGCATTTGTTCCAAATTAAATAAATAATAAAATAAATAAACTAAGAAATTAATTAATAAAATGGAACCTAAAAATGTAAACTATGTTAAGATTAAGTAAACGAATATTTAAATGATACTTTCGCCCTTCGATACCGATATTTTTAGAGCGATACTTTGTTGGCAACAAGTATTTAGATCACAGTATCTTATCAAATTTTTAGAAAAATTTAGCAATATACAGAGGAAAGAACTAATTGAACAAAGACACTGCTTGTATGGTCGTCCCTCTCTAACTTAACGCGCTTTTCGAAGAAGTTTTGCATTGCGTTATACAATTTCTTTTTAGCATTTTTTTTAATCGATACTTTGTTGATCGACTCTTTTACTTGCGATACTATCGGTTAGCGGCTACTTGTACAGCAATAAAGAAAATCATGATCAAATACTTACTCTGCATTTATAGCTGTAGTATGCACCAATATATAATCAGTGTCAATTAGCTCATATGCTGCTGTCTGGCAACGGGTTGGGGGAACTGCAACGGCGGGATATTTTTTAGATACCTTCCAATCACCAACATACTGAAAATAAGCAAAATGGTTTGTTAATATGTTTTTCAAATCCCGGCTCATATTTGAACCTATTCAAGGGACGATAAATGTATGAATACTCACTTTTGATAAATCCAAATCTTGAACTGTTGTTACATTTGGACATTGACCCACTCCCTCAATTTGAGCTGCTACCAAATTTGTAGATGTCAACAAAATTGTAAATGCCAAGCAGGCACTAGAAGAAAACAGAGGTAATATGAGAAAATTTAAAAGTATATCAAATATTTTTTAAAATTCATAAGATCTTGAAAATTAATGTCTCTAAATTTCAGAACAACATATTTTAAAGCTTCAATAAATTTGTTTTCACAAGGATCATCCTTATATACAAATTAAAGTAAGCTTGTTAGATAGATTCCCTTTTTTAGGTTTACACCCTGACATTTTCGACTAATGTTTTCGCAATTTTGACTTCTCGGAAGGATTACTTACATAGCAAAATGTTGTTTCTGCATTTTCAAATTAATTTTCTTGAAAAGATCCTTGGTAGAGCAGAAGACAACTTTCGTCTTCAACAGTAACACTGATAGTGAAAGGTAAAATTGTTAGGCGCCTCTTATATTTATACAGCTGGCACTTGTGGTGGTTATAGAGTACAATAAACAACACATTAGACCAATAAAGAAAATTTAGTTTGGGTATTAAAAAATGGTCCAAAGATATGTTAAGAAATTTTGATATTTTTCTATTTTGTGCCATTAATTTATTGGATATCTACTAAACCAATGACATTTTTACTAACTGAATGCCATAAATGGCACGAAATACATAGATATATGTAGATTGCCATATATTAAAATTACATATCAGCATCAGCACAGAAATTAATTGTTCCACGTTGGTCCATTATAACTTGAACCAACTTTTTGATATGTTGTGTATGACTAGCTGCGCAAGTAGACCTTCTTATTTGTTTTTAAATATTGAAACAACTGTTTGGTAAATTTTGCATTTAATTTATGTGTATTGTGTTTATTCGCTAAACAAATGCCTTGGTAACTTAGTTTTAGCGTTAATCTGCATTGTTAAATGATTTAAAGCAACATCCGTTACTATTTGTTCAAGGGGGGGTTTTTTTTTTTTTTTTTTTTTGATACCTATTGTTAGTGCTTTTCGCTAAAATATCTCAAATATTAGACTTAAGATGAGAAAACAGTACCTACCTAGCTTTTGTCCGCCATTTTTCGCAGTTGCCATATTATTTATTTTTTGCTAGTAACTTATCACTAATATCCAGAAACAAAAGTAACAACACCATTAAAACAGTGGCTCTAAATTCATTCTCAAAATTTAAAGAAAGCTTTAATTAAACCATAGAAAACAGCCTTATTAAGGTTACTATGGGAAATGTGAGGACAATATTTATATACAAATATCAAACATTTTTGAAGAAATTTTTAAAAAGGGGCGTGGTACCGCTCACTTTTGATTAAGTCAAATTTGGAAATATTATTAATCATAAATCAAAAACCGCTCAAGATAGCAAAATAAAATTCAGCACAGATATTTATATTAAAAAAATTAGCGAAATCGGTTAAGGTCCACGCCCAATTTTATACGAAAGATTTTGAAAAGGATCATAGATATATTAAATATGCAATAACTTTGCTTAAACTAGCTGTATATCATTTCCATTTTACCTCTTAAGTGTTCGTGGGTAAAGAAAGTCGAATGCACAAAATTTTTGTAAAATGGGCGTGGCCCCGCCTCTTTATAATAGATTATTCCACAAAACTTTTCATGCCATAACTCCGGTAAAAATTTATTTATTGAAACGATGTTTGGAGAAATAGTTCAACATATAAAGCTTACTCTTTGCTGTAAAAATAAACAAACTTGGTTAACGGACACGCCCACTTTTTGAACTCAGTTCAAAAAAATTTCTTTGTAAAATTAAAATCGCGATATTTCCATAATTGTATTAGTTATATAAATAAGCTTTTACACACATAATAGGCATTTTAAGTAAAACTAAGATGTGAAAAAATGTTGTGGATTTTGTTGAAGTAGGCTTGGCGCCGCCCACTTTTCAGCATAAAAGGTCTGTTATTTTCAAAAGCGATTGCTTGCAATTTGAATTAGGTAGTGTCACGCCTAATAATTCCATCCCTGCGTACAAACAAAAGGTACAACACTGACGTCACGAATCTGTCGGCGTGGGTCAAAACGAATCAGATCCGAACAGGCAGTTGAATACGAACGGCGCGTGGATTAACTTGTTCATGAAGTCAATATTATTTATTGTAATACCAATTTTAAACCAACTACTTTTAATTATATACTTAAATCCTTAACCTAGTGTTTTTACTAGAAACGGACAAAGTGCGTAAGTAAGTCAAGTTGTGTATGTAGATACCTATGCGCGTTGGAAATATCTAGTGCACGACAGTAGTTCAGTGAAAGTTAGTGAGATGCTTCCCAATAGTATGTAGTATACTCTTGCCAAAAATTACGCAATTCGAATAACGAACAAGCAAGATTTACGGGCAAGAAGTTAACACTGAGTAAATTGGGATACCAAAACAGATCACTACTAGGTATTTAATGTTCGGTTACACCTGAACTTAGACTTCCTTACTAGTTTTATTTTATTTTAGGCGGCTAGCAATTTTTTGTTAGATCATTTCCCCATTGGAACATGGAAGCAAGTTAATTTAGGTTAAAAGTGTTTCATACGTCAAACGAACACATGCCATTTTAGTGACAAATAATTGCTTCAAATGAAAAAACGCATCAAATGAAAAACGACGCACGCTTATACGACGCTTTTTGCTATCTACTAATAACTGTTATAAGAGTAACTCGAGTCTAAGTTAAATAGATAAAAATCTATTTTAATTTGACTATGATTATGGGTCCATTCATGTCTTTGTTTAGGAAGAATTTTCCGGTAAAAGATGCCATCGAAATTAAATTTAAAAAAAAGTGAATCCTCCCCTCCCAAAATACTGGATCCGTCTCTGGTTAGATCATTCAACTGAACCATTATACAGTTTTTAGTATTCTAACGGTACAGGATGAACTGTAACTTATATCAAAGCACGCCTAAAACCATACTAAACGATAGCGTCATAACGATCAGTAACTTACATTCGCCGAGCAATAACAACGACGCCTAATTATCAACTCGCAACCAGTAGCAAGTATTTACATATTTATTTCGGCCGATCACCAATACGCTGGCATCGATGGATGCCAAGAGTACAAGCTCGTGCAAGATTTCGTAATCAATACGCAGCTAACCGAAATCGAAGCGCACCGAAATAGTGTTCGGTACTTTGATGTGTCCTCTCTCAGGACTCGAACTTTGGACTTTCGCTTTCAGGATAGTTTAGTACCTAAGAGCCTTCAGAGTACTTTTGTAAAGTTTTTTTTTTTAAATTCCCGTAACTAACAAGAGCCGACTTGGCACAGTCGGAATGCAGACTCAACAAAATAGGACTGAGGAACTTCTAAAATAGGTAGAGAGAACAAAGTGATAGGGTAGCAAGCAAAATCATGAATACATTTTTCGTAAATCTAGGAAATGAGAAATGGACCCACCAACAAGTTCGGTAGTATGTTTGAGCGCAAACTATTTAACTAGCTTTAAAGATATTCGGTTAGAGCTAGACACCGGTCTTTTATAATATATTTAATAACTTGACAGAAATAAAAATTTCGTACTAATGCCGGATTTATTTGCTCAAACTTGTTTTTTCTCAGTTTCTCAATCCTACTTGTACAAGAAATTTTCCCATCCATTATCCCAATATAATGCAGGGACCCCCAATAACGATTAATTTTGTATTTTTAATGTCAAAACTCAAAGGCTTCCTCCTATCGTAGAACAGTTTCAAGTACATGAATGAGCATGTCTCTTCATGCTCAACCGAAATCTACAATGATTGAAAAAAGTCTGAGTAAATCCTATATAAATTACAACTTAATCATTACTTTTGAGTTTAATTTTTTTAGTCAAACATAAAACTTATTCCCTGAGTTTTATTATTTTGAGATGAAATAAAACTTACCCTTGAGTTTTATATTTTTGCTCGACAGTAAGCGTTATTCTTTAAGTGATATTTTATCGTTCAAGGATAAAAATTAAGTTCCGAGTTTTACGTTTTTTTCGCGGATCAAAAAACTCAAATGGTCGCTGCGCCTTTAAGGAAAGTTGTTGGTCATAAATATTGGTTGGTATAATCTCGTAAATATATGTACTCAATTATTTAAACATAGTTTTAGCCACATACATATACTTGCCATAAAGGTGAAGCGGCCTTTTGAGTTTTTTGATCTACCAAAAAACTTAAAACTCGGATCTTAATTTTTATCCTTGAACGATAAAATATCACTCAAAGAATAACGCTTACTGTCGAGCAAAAATATAAAACTCAAGGGTAAGTTTTATTTCCTCTCAAAAAAATAAAACTCGAAAAGTGATCATTACGCTTAATCAAAAAAATAAAACTTAAGCGTAACGATTATTGTTGATTTTTATTGAAAAAAATCAGAAAATAATGATCAAATGCTGAGTTCTATAATTAAACTTATAACAGTTACGGCCCCTGATATAATGTCTCCCCTTATTGCTTAGTTTTTGAAAGCCGATATAGCTAGCGCTAAGCACGACCAATTTTTCTGTTAATAATATTTTTTGATATGAAATAATAAATAATATATATTCATACTAAATCTCAATCTTCTTCATATATTCTACTTGTAAATCTATATATGTATGTAACTATATACCATATAGTCTCATGCACAACCAAACGAATCACTTCCCTTACAAGCTTTTTTTTGCTGTAACTGCACGAGCCCATTAAAAGCACAAGTGGTCAAAGCTGTATAATGGCGGGGCTTAAAACAAATGAAGTGGGAAAACAAATCGAATTATAGCCAACTGTAGACTAAAGTAATCGATCGAGGACCCCTCTACCTAGAGATTAGTCATTTGATTAAGGCGACCTCTTACTAAATGTTTCTATTTGCCGTTGAATATCAAAGCTTTTTTGTAGAATAAAAAAAAAAAATCGGATCTATATAATGTTAATTAACAGTTCATGGCTTTGTTCCTGACAAAATTTTCTTGCCCGAGCGACATTTGAAAGGTTTAGAAGACACATAACACACGGATAAGGTCATATCTGTCTAACTACTTGAATATGCCATAAACTACGCTTCTTCTTCTGTTTTCATATTTTATTTTCCAATAGATACATATCTATTAGCCGCTTAAATAAAAAGGACTAACATTTTAATTTTCAATAACAGAATCACATTAGGCCCGTCCACAATGAACACGACGGCGGCAAACGACAACGGAGAAAAATGAAGATTGACGATATTTGCCGTCAAGCATTGGCGACATTATTATAATGAGAGCAGGGGCGACAGGTGCGAATCATCTTGAAAAGTAGCAAAAAATGTTGTAAAAAGTGTGAAAGAGACATATTCTGTAATAATTGGAACTTATTTTACAAGTTATTTTACTCTTCCTTTCGTTTTTATTGTCGAAAAAACCAAACGCCACCATCTGCCGCTTGTCAAAATAGAATTAGATCTAATCTGGCGACAGCGGCATCTGTGATTGATTGCCGCTTTGTCGCGTCGTGTTCAAAAAATTCCTCCCCATAAGAACACGTGTAAAAATAATTTGACAGATGCCGCTTGCCGTTTGCCGTTTTCATTCTGGTTACCACTATTTTCTAGTACAATTTTTTCGATCTTCGAAGACGAGATCATTCACGGCCAAGTGTTGTGCTGCCATAGCATCTAATCCCTTCTTTATAAAAACATCTGATGTGTGGATATCACGAACGAGAAGTCCAAGTGATTCTGCAAAATTTTAGAGAAAAGCAAATGTTGCAATATTGAAGTTTATTCATCTCAAAATTTGTAGTAAACAATTAACTTACCTGTATGTGAGTTTGCTGGTCCTTCGTCGCAAGTGTATACGGATAAGTAATTAACGTAATCTGTGTCTATAACATAGTCATGAAATGTACCGCCAAAACCTTTAAGGAGAATAAAGAGATAGTGATTTTATAAGCATGAGATTGGTATTTGAAATAAAAAAAAAGTGAACTTGGCAATCATTCTATCTCCCACATATTATCTATGTAAATAAGGATGTATGTATGGGTGATGATCGTCTACTAATAATAGAGCTCATGTTCTATACAAGTACTATTTTTTTTTATCGAAATAGCTGAATGCGTGCTCGGGTCGAATAACATTTGATTCACTTACTTCCATAATCGACGTGCAACAAAAGTTTGCCGGAACCAATAACTTCGGCGGTTCCTTCATTGGTGACGGCTGTGTTACTGGGAAGAGAAATAAAAGTTAAGCAAATTATTTATAAATTTTTTTTTTAAGTAAGCTGCACTTAAATGGCATATAAAAACGAAATTCAACCATTTTTTAAATTTTTCCAAATATTAAATAACACGCCGTGAGATTTAGCAACAACATTTACAACAACAAAACTGGATATAAAAAAATTTAAATTTTGATAAAATTTCTTTCTAATTTTTGGGAATTTTGCGTGCACTTTTAAAACAAAATTTACAGTTTTTTGTATTTGACCTTGACACGTGTTTTTATGTAGTACATATAAGTCGATTTTGTTAAAATAATTTGATATTGATAAAATTTGTAAAAATCGCAAAATATTTATGACCGCCACTGTATATTAGCTATTGTCTAAATTATTTAATATACTCATTGCTGGCAGAATCGGAAAATACTTACTTTTCATCTAAGCGTGTGTAAGACATTCTCAATTTATTATTTCCAAGGTAGGTGTAAGTTGATACCAAGCAATGACCTCCGGGAACAAAATTTCCGGGATATCTTTTAAAAACATTCCAGGCACCCGAATACTGAAAATAATCCAAATATTTTTGAATGAATGATTTTATTAATTTTTTTATCACTTTTCAAAACCATTAGAATATCTGACACGTCAACAACTGTCAAATCGTGTGAAAGAAAAACTCTTCTTATTTAAGTTACGATAGCTACATAGATGCATGTACATATGTATGTATTTATGTTAAATTGATACCTACTTTCTCTACATTGAAGTCTTTCACAGTTGTCACTTTGGGACATGGGCCGGGTCTAACTTTCTGAGCTGCTACCAAATTTGTAAATGTCACGAGAATAACCAGAGACAAGGTGGCACTGAAAAGAAACAAATTAATTCAAAATTAGCGAGGTCCTGTACTAAGGGGAAACAAGTAAGAAAAGAAAATTAAACAACAGTGAGGAAAACAAATTTATCTGCAATGAACTAAATATAAATTTTAATATTATGTATTACGTATGCATTTCTTCCGAGCTCAACATTAACAATGTTAAATCAGCCTACCTAAAATTTCGTATATGATATAAAAAAACTTCAAACGTAATGGTGTCTATTATTTACATATACATAAAATATATGTATGTAGCTTTAATTATTCTAAAAACACTGTCAAAAAGTTTCCACCACTTATAAGAACAACCTTTGTTTTAGTTACTTACAGAAGGTATTGTTGTTTTTGCATTTTGTTAAAAAATTTCTGGAATAGATCCCTAACGGAGAACACGATCAAATATAACTTTCATTAACAACACTACAACTGATAATATTAACTTAAAATGTTTCGCTCCTTTTATATCTGCGCACGGGGCGGACTCTTGCGTTTTAGGCCGTTTTTGCGACTTCTCTGAAGAAAATTGGACTAGCTCAGAACTGTTCCTGACCTAAACAGTTTGAAGACGCGACCAGTCCTAGCTCAACAACTAAGCAATGCTTTCAAATGATCACTTTAAGATGGTTCGCCATTCTACCACTGGGTTTATTTAAATACTACTTATTAATAGATACACATTTCGTTTCCGAGAAATTTCAATGATCTGTTTAAAGTTTAAACTTTAAATGAAAATTAAAGTAAACTAATAGATGTGTATGTATACGAAAGATAATTATATGAACATAAAATGAGCAGATGCGTAGATCCAACTATGGCAGGGGAGACTTTCAATAAGTAGAGAAAAACAAAGTAAAAGTAAAAGTAAAAGTAAAAGTAAAAGTAAAAGTACAAGTAAAAGTAAAAGTAAAAGTAAAAGTAAAAGTAAAAGTAAAAGTAAAAGTAAAAGTAAAAGTAAAAGTAAAAGTAAAAGTAAAAGTAAAAGTAAAAGTAAAAGTAAAAGTAAAAGTAAAAGTAAAAGTAAAAGTAAAAGTAAAAGTAAAAGTAAAAGTAAAAGTAAAAGTAAAAGTAAAAGTAAAAGTAAAAGTAAAAGTAAAAGTAAAAGTAAAAGTAAAAGTAAAAGTAAAAGTAAAAGTAAAAGTAAAAGTAAAAGTAAAAGTAAAAGTAAAAGTAAAAGTAAAAGTAAAAGTAAAAGTAAAAGTAAAAGTAAAAGTAAAATAAAAGTAAAAGTAAAAGTAAAAGTAAAAGTAAAAGTAAAAGTAAAAGTAAAAGTAAAAGTAAAAGTAAAAGTAAAAGTAAAAGTAAAAGTAAAAGTAAAAGTAAAAGTAAAAGTAAAAGTAAAAGTAAAAGTAAAAGTAAAAGTAAAAGTAAAAGTAAAAGTAAAAGTAAAAATTAAAAGTAAAAGTAAAAGTAAAAGTAAAAGTAAAAGTAAAAGTAAAAGTAAAAGTAAAAGTAAAAGTAAAAGTAAAAGTAAAAGTAAAAGTAAAAGTAAAAGTAAAAGTAAAAGTAAAAGTACAAGTACAAGTACAAGTACAAGTAAAAGTAAAAGTAAAAGTAAAAGTTCAAGTTAATCGGTTGCATGGACATCGGCCGAAATGTAAATAAAAATCAAACATCGTGATTGATTATAAAAAGGCCACATACTCTTGCAAAACCGGCAGGGCTGCAAAAACGCAGAGTTCTTATGTAATGCGTAGATATACATAACCTAAAAATTTCAAGCGGTGCAAGAACGACCCAAATTTATATGTCTAACAGTTTTAACTATGCATAGATATGTGAATTGGTTGGGGTTATTGGTGTTGTAATGCGTCCGATATCTCTGAAACTGGTTCAGTTACCAACTTGAGGTATTACCATATATGTACATATGTACATACATTCCCAGATTAACAAATAAAATAATTTTTTCTGACGCTATTCACATTTTATTTTAAGCAGCTTAGCTACAGCTAAAGACACATACACACTTATGTATGTGAGTAACTTTACAATTTTACAAAACTCGTATGGATTTTCAAATCGAAAGCACGTTTAACAATTTTTTTGGTCTTGTACCATGAGTGGCTCTAAGGGAAAACCTTGTGCTTTCAAAGCGTCCTCTCCCATTGTTATAACTTCCTTTGATGGAGTCCTTTTGCGAGTGAGCACCCAGGCCAATACTACGAAATTATAAAAAAAAAATTTGTTTAAAGGTTAAGTTTTAAAACAATTTAAGAGTTAAGATATATGTTACATATATATCTACATAGACATGTGTGCAAATAAAAAGTGCAAAAATATTTAACTTGAATATTAAGGAAAATAACACTTACCTTGGTATTTACCATCCAATTGATTGCAACTGATCATGACTGAGTAAGATTTGTAATCGGTTTCTAAAATCAAGTATTCAGATACTGGTCCGAAAGCTATAAAGTAGTTAGAGCAAATAGTAATATTATTTAATCTGTTAAGTAACATAACATGTTGGGGTTGTGATGATGTTGAGAACAGGCTGCCCTAGCATTCTATTTAATTTGCCCATTATGCGTTTGATGAATTTTAGAATATATTAACACAGTGCTACACAAATTGTGCGGTCGAATGATACACGAAACCACGTTCCAAAAATGTGCAACCTCTTTTAAAACCTTTTTTTAAAAGTGAAAAAAAAAAAATTTTTTCATAGCATAGATACTGCAAAAAATTCAAGAAAATGTCAAGTGAGTAGCCAAAATATCTTTTATACAGCTTTATCATGGCCATAAATACTATAGGTATGTATGTATGAATACGGTTGGTTTACTTACGTCCAGGGATATCAATCGAAAACTTGCCAGAACTAACAAGCACACCGGTACCATTATTGGTGGACTCCTTGTTACTGTGAAAGAAAATAATATTTACGTAAAATATGCATACAAAATTGTTTAGAACGTCATCTTCTTAAAGAAAGACACTAGTTAATAGGACTATAGGAAAGTACAACGAAATAATACAAATATGCAAACCGAAATTGCTACTATAAATTTAACGAATGGTTCCCGCTTGCTTTCTCAAAATGGTACTTACTCTGCAGTTATTTGAGATATGGCCACCGTCATACGATTCGTGTCAAGTTCACCATAATGATCCGTTAAGCAACGAGTTCCACCAACTATGAAAACAACGGAATATTTTTCATATACATACCAATAGCCAAGGTACTGCAAGTATGTACATAATTAGATTTATTTTTATAAACAAAAGTAGTTTTAACACAGTTTGGAAACATAATGATCTAATCTTAATGTAATGTCTATTCTCTTATAGCATGTGTGATTTGAACTGTAGTAAACTGGTTAACATGGCGCCCAAAATACTATATACTATGGTTGCATATAGTACTACAAGGAAGTGTATATATGTATGTATGTGCGTGAAATTAATACTCACATCCTTTAAAACGAAGTTTTTTACCAATTTTAGATTGGGACATTGGCCTGGTCTCTCAATTTGACCAGCTACCAAATTTCTATATGTCAAGAGAATGACAAGTGACAAGGAGGCACTGCAAAGAAGTGATAGAAATGTAATTTATTTATAATTTTATAAAATACTTGATTTAAATAATTAACACAATAACGTTCGGTAAAGCATTTTTTAATAAATCTATACACTTATAATGTGTAATAAAAGTAAATCGACTGGTTTAAGAAACTAGATTTTATGTAGCAAAACAAACCAATTTTTAAAATTTTTACTAACTTTCTTGAACATTGTGTAAACTTTATTTATATTTTATATTTCTCTACATTTTAAAAGAAAATCATCAAAATTACATGAAGTATGTATGTATGTATTTTGCGAATAACACGCTTTTTTAATTTTTGCCATGTGTTTTCCATGGTGGCGTCTGTTCATACAGCGTTCTCCATCATATGGAATATCCAACCACATCCGGTGTATAATTAACATAGTTTTCAACTAGAAATGATATTTGTTTTTTTTTTTTTTTTTGTTACTTACATTGCGAACTGTTTTTGCATTTTGTATAAATTTTTGTTGTCTGGATCCTTAGTTAGAATGCGATGAAATATAACATTCGATTTTAACACTGGTGCTGATAATAAATCTATGTTTTTGGCGTCTTTTATATTTAGCTTGTGCCCCGTTTGCGCTGGTAACTGCACATTAGTTTGTTTGATATACATATTTATTGTATTGCAAATTTGGTTACTTAAATTTGAAAATAACTAAATGTAATCAGTACGTCTGCAAGGAAACAAATCGAAATACAATCTGATGTTCGTTCATGTGATGAAAAATTTCCCATCATCACTCATTGCTAATAAAAAATATTTTAAGACCGTAGAGCGTACTCTGGGTGCATATCCAAGCTTAGATTCTCAGCGTGTTTATAGAGCAAGGTTCAGAAAACATTATCGCACATATAAATTAACCCCAATCTGCCACGTGCGCTGGGTTTTTGTTTAGTGTTCTTTATGGTTTTAAAAATCTATTTTTCAAACGAACAACTAAGTATAAAAACGATAGTAAATAATACATTCGATAGTCGGCACAAAAACAACTGTGTCAATAGAAATAAACTAAGTCTAGGAATTTAGCTTTCTAAAACTTTGTTTACTTGTTCAAAATATCGACAGCCACGCTGCAAAACCCTGTATGTTTAAAACGAAAAAATTTTCAAAAGAGGGAAAAAATGTGATAATTATAACATAAATATGTATATGAGCGACGGTTATTACATTTCATTACTGGAAAGAAACGGGAAGTTGTAATATTTTGCAGAGAACCCAAAAAAGGCAAAAAATATTAAAAAAAAAATTTTTTGAGATTTTACACAAACAACAAGCTTGTGTTTCCGGTCTTTATATTTGAAGTATCCTGGTTCGGTACGAGCTATAGACCTATTAATAATTTTTTCTGCAGCGAAAAATTAGTGTTGTTTTTGGGTTTCTTAATAATTTTTTTATTAATTATTAAAAGTTTTTTGTTGAATTGAAAAGGATAAATTTAGATACAACCGCCATAGCTTTTCGTATAGATCCATTTCGAAAGTTGCTAACTTCACACATCAGAGAAATTTTGGCACGCATTACTAACTATTGAGCTAACAATACGCTGGGTTTTTTGCCTTCTAAACGCCCTGTTCAATCAACTTTTACCAATTCATGAACCGACAGCGCCATCCGGCGGTGAGATAGGATCATGATGGATTTATTACAACTCTGTTTTGGTATCACAGTATTGCAAACCATGCTCTTGGTTTTTTGTTATTGAGATGTTACACAAACAACAAATAATAATAGTGAAATATTCAAAAAATTTCTCATTTTTACAGTTAATCTAATAATGTATTAACTCTTCTCTTCTTCTCCATTAGCAACCATATTTTCTTTGGGTGTTAGAGATGAAGCTCACCGAGTACTTTACCAGCGAAAGTTAGAAAATGCTACACTGGGCTCTCCAGACCCGGAAATAAGGAAATTCTTTAAGCTTTCACGCGAAAGTTGTAGCTGTAACGAAATCAATGGAAAAAGACCTCAATAGGCGCAGCCGAGTCAAATTCTATATTGACAGCCAGGTGGCTATTAAGGCAATATTTTCGCACAAGCCAACAACAAACGCAGAAAATCGTTGAAAATATAGTTCTAAAACTATCAGAACTCAAAGCAGCCCTTTTGGCAGGGCGCAGCACTGCTAACAACAACAACAACAACAGGATAGAACCTGGAAAGCTTATAGTTTTTTCCAAAAGACCGGATCCTGTATAGCTTGGCTTTGGTCCTGAGACAATTTTCTTAACAGAACAACATTTGGAAAGTTTAAGAGACACATTCTATGATCTTATCTAACTGTCTAACTTAGTTGAATATGCCATAAATAACGCTTCTTCTTGTGCTTTCATATTTTATTTTTCAATAACATATACATAAATATATTTTCTACTACTTGAAAGAGTTAATTAACAATGTTTTTGATCTTCGAAGGCGAGATCATTCACGGCCAAGTGTTGTGCGGCCATAGCATCTAATCCCTTCTTTATAAAAACATCTGATGTGTGGATATCACGAACGAGAAGTGCAAGAAATTCTGCAAAATTGTAGAGAAAAGCAAATGTTGCAATATTGAAGTTTATTCATCTCAAAATTTGTACTAAACAATTAGTTTACCTGTATGTGAGTTTGATGTTGTTTTGTCGCAAGTGAATACGGATGCGAAATTAGTGTAATCTGTTGCTATAATATTGTCATGAAATGTACTGCCAGCACCTTTAAAAATAAGGAGATAATGGTTTTATAAGCATGAGATGGGTCCCTCCTATTTTGTTGTAAAAAACCCCATATTTGGGATTGCAAAACATGTACTATATCTTTGGAATATTTCATGAGCTAGTTGCGAATTACAATAGCATGCAACACAAATAAAATAGGCGAAAGAAATAATAGCATCTTATGTCGCTTAAACAGTACGAAATAATCACTTTGAAATTTGCAAAGTAGATATTTGAAATATAAAAAGTGAAAGCGATCTTCCACATATTATGTAAAAACATATGCATGGGTGATGATCGTCTACTAATAATAGAACATGAGCTACAAGTACGATTTTTTTTTATCGAAATCGCTGAATGCTTGCACGTGTCGAATAACATTTGATTCACTTACTTCCAAAACCAACGTTCAACAAAAGTCTGCCGGAACCAATAACTTCGGCGGTTCCTCCATTGGTGACGGTTTTGTTACTGGGAAGAGAAATAAAAGTTAAGCAAATTATTTATAAATTAAGCTCCATATAAAAACGAAATTCAAACCATATTTCATCCTTTACTAATATTAGCAACAACATTTAAAAATGTGTTTTCTGCGATTTTAACAAGTCTTGACCTTAATAAAATTATTTCAACAAAGCCTTTGTGAAAACATGTGTCAAAGTCTAACATGAAAGCTAAAAACTTTGCCTTAGAAATTTTAAGATTAAAATTCCAAGGAATACATATATAAAAGTAAAAATGGTCTGCAAAGCTGCATAAAAAAAAAATTTAGTTCTGATAAAATTTCTTTCTTTTTTGAGAATTTTGCGTGCACTTTTAAAACAAAATTTACAGTTTTTTGTATTTGACCTTGACAAGTGTTTTTATATACATATAAGTAGATTTTGTTAAAATAATTTGATATTGAAAAAATTTGTAAAAATCGCAAAAATGTATGTATGCCCGCCACTGTATATTAGCTATTGTCTAAATTATTTAATATACTCATTGCTGGCAGAATCGAAATCTACTTACTTTCCATCTAAGCGTGTGTAAGACATTTTCAATTTATTATTTCCAAGGTAGGTGTAAGTTGATGTCAAGCAATGACTACCGTTAACAAAAGATCCGGGATACTTTTTAAGAACCTTCCAGGAACCAGCATACTGAAAATAATCCAAAAATTTTTCAGTGAATGATTTTTTTTTAATTATCAAATTTTTATATCTTTCTAAAACCATCACAATGGCGGAAACGTCGACAACTGAATCAAAAACTGTTCTTATTCAAGTTACGTTAGGTAGATGCATGTATGTATGTATTTATGTGTATTTATGTTAAATTGATACCTACTCTCTGTACATTGAAGTCTTTCACAGTTGTCACTTGGGGACATGGGCCGGGTCTAACTTTCTGAGCTGCTACCAAATTTGTAAATGTCAAGAGAATAACCAGAGACAAGGTGGCACTGCAAAGAAGAGAAGAAAATGCAAAAATTTCAAAATTTTATAAAATACTTGAAATAAATTTAAATAATTAGCATGGCAAAGTGCGTAAAAGTATATTTTAATAGGAAAAGTAATTGGACTGGTCTAACCAACTAGATTATATGTAGCCAAAGCGCTTTTATAGGTGTTCCCCTTAAATTGTCCTAAAATTTGCAGAATTCTTTATGTCGAGAATGTAATGAATTTTCTTCCACACAATTCTAGAGATAAATTCAATTTCGTTCATGCGTTGCATGGAAGAAAATGTTCATATCCTCGTCCAAAAAATATCTAAAAACTCAAGGAAAGTTTTGAGGTACTTCTAACTTGCACATTATTGCTAAAATTGCATGAGCTACCAAGCTACAAAATCAGATTCTTTCTTTAAATTCAACTAGAAATGATATTTGTTTTTTTTTGTTACTTACATTGCGAACGCTTTTTGCATTTTGTATAAATTTTTGTTGTCTGGAGTCTTAGTTAGAATGCGATGAAATACAACATTCTTGCGCGTTTTTATATTTTTAGCAGTTGTTTGCTATCTTTGTGTTGACACAGTAGCACAAGTGTTTGCCATATTTGTCTTCGTTTTTATACTCATTTGTTCTAAGCAAACGCGGAAATCGACTATGAGAGTTGGAGGCCAATGAACCGTATATCCGTGTACCTGCCATCAAGTTAAACTTTTCACTACTCTTAGTAAGGATCTTATTTTTATCGACTCCGAACAGTACTGAAGGGTATTTTCATGGCAAAAATACTCTCAGGCCGTTTCAGATCAGATGTCGTTTCAGAAGAGCAGTCACATGTTTGAAAACGAAAAACAGTTTGTGTATAACCTAAAGTAAAGTTATAAATACATAGCTTAATACAAAACCCTACATTCATTTACCGTTAAATGGTTACTACTTTTAATAAAAGCTTGGGTTCGATCACTGTAAGAGTTTGAAAAAAAGCTGATCAACCGGCCTTGCTAGAACACTAAATAGTCCAACAGGGTGTTATGTTACGCACCTAAAAGTTTCTAGGCTGTTCACTCTTCGTGTTTTTGAAGGGATGTTGTTGTTGTTGTAGCGCTACTTAGCCCTACCTAGGTAGTCAGTATCTTACCCAGTAATATCATCAAACTCTTCTAATGGAAGTTCTAGAAACCTAGCAGCTTCGACAGGGGTGGGCCAGAGGGATAGGGTAAAACCGGGATAGATGCCCCATATTCAAAAAATCTAACTTCCCGAGCTCGTGACTAACAATTAATTTAATAATTAACAGCCGCAGCCACAGCGCATTTTAGTTATCTAGGGCTTCGTGCAGTGAACACGAGTTTTGTTAGTATAAAACATTTTGTTTGCGACGAAATTGAAATACCCGTCAAAGTTTTAAAGGTAAGTATTGTGCTTTGTATAACTTTATAACTAGTAATAAATTCCATTATATTTTTTAATACCTTAATAAACTGATTCATTAAGACTGCATCTAACTAAAAACAGATGTTTTTTTGTTTATAATTTATTCAAAAAATTCGTAGGCATCTATCCCTATCAAAAAGGATAGTTGCCCTGATTTTTCGAGGTATAGATGCCCTTAGAGGCATGAATCACAAAGGAGTAAGTATATATTTTTTACATACTTTTGGAGTCTGATATATGTTTTATGTACTACTTTATGGACTTCTAACAGTTTTCAGCAAAATTATGCCGCGAAAGTACAAAAGGAAGGGACTACAGAAAGCCTGCAGGCCGCGTTCGACGAAATGAACAAAAATACCATGGGAATAAACGAATTATCCCAAAAATATGGGATTCCATCGAGGACATTAATTCGACGATATGCTGCTAAAAAACAGCAAAGGCGACACTGGGTATGTATTCAAGATCTTGTAGTACCTACGGGATATAATAAACGTTTATCTAACTATTGGCTGCCTCTAGTTTCCTATAGATTTACTAAGTAGTTTTTATTTTAGTGTAAGATTGTATGTAAAATGTATTTTTATAAAAATATAATTTTAATTTTTTTCTAAATAAACACGTACCTATAAAATTGAATTTAATATACATATATAAAAATGCATGCCAATTCTTGAAAGCAAACGCTTCAATTTAATAAGGTAGGTATGGCCATTGATGTACCTAATACTAGATTTAGGTATCTTCTAATGATAGTAATTAAAAGATTAAAAACCCAACATGTTTAATTTATTATGGTTTTGAGTAGGGGTAGAACTACGTTGCGTTCGATTTGTGTTTTTCGCTTACATGCCATAAAGGGCATCTATCCTTCGCAATATTTTCATGGTGGGGCAATTATCCCTAAGGTAGGCATCTATCCCTCAAAAAGAAGGTTTCAGGAAAAACTAATTTCTGGAAAAACTGTGTAAGATAGGTAAACCAAAATTTAAATAATTAATGTTAAAATATTGAACTAGATATAATAAAAAAAAAATTATTCAAATAAAACTAATATTTTCAAATTTAGGCAGCTTTTCCAAAAAGTGGGGCATCTATCCCGGTTTTACCCTATGGGTGTTCTCGAAGGGTCGGTATTATGTATTGGCAACTCCTCTTTATCTTGTATTCGTAAACACTCGCGTTATCTCTCTTCCTATTGCTTAGATGCACAAGAGTGTTAATTTTCGCTATCTCTTTTTTATTAAAATATTGTTGGGAGTATTATTGAGTTCGGGCTGGTACATGATTGGATTTTGATCACAAATATGTAATCATTAAGTATTATTTTTGTTCATCGATTTTGATGATATTATCACTTATTCCTTTTTTCGTGAATCAAGAAAAAGTCGATATCATTTTACACATCGGATTTATATGCGCCTAAAAATATGTTACTTTTGTGAGTATTTACCAGTGGCTGTCAAAATTTTATACCATACAAAATTTAGTTTTATTCTTTCTGAAAAAAATATTACTTTTCGAATTCCGAAGTGATGGTTGGACTTGATAAATCGGGGAATGAGTGAAAATGTGCACGCCTCAATTAGCTGCTCTTTCCAGCTCCACCTGTTAGTATACGAAGCAAACTAAATTTGACTTTTTTCCATCTATATACCTATATAAAAGTAAGTTGTGTTAGTTACACCAACTATAACTCAAAAACGGCTGAACCGATTTGGCTGAAAATTGGTGGAGAGGTAGTTGAGAACCAGGAAACGGACATAGGATACGTGATAGCGCCAATATGTGGACCAGGGGTGACCCTAGAATATATTCGTACAATATATGTGCATCAAATGAAAGGTAGTTTCAAAAACAAGTAGGTTTAAGTTCTATATGTGTATGCATCTCCGAAATTCCGACTAAAATGTGGACCAGGGATGACCCTAAAAGTTTGTTGCACAATATGGGTATCAAATAAAACGTATTAATAAGAGTTTTAATAGGAAATGTGGCTTAGTTCTATATGCGAATGCGTTTGTGAAAATCGTGGAAAGAACGACGCATATAATCGAGATTTGGAACGGGAACGTGAGTATGATCCTCAGGAATTAAATTTAGCAGTACCCCTACTGAATCAGGAGCAAACGTATGTTTATGATACGCTTATGAAGGCAATTGATGATGGAAATGGTGGTTTATATTTCCTGGATGCCACTGAGAGAACTGGTATGACATTCCTCCTATCATTAATTTTAGGCACTGTTCGTGAAGGATCCAAAATTTAGGTTGCAGTTGCTTCTTCGGGAATAGCAACCACATTATTAGAAGCGTGTCGTACGTCTCATTCTGCCTTAAAACTGCCGTTAAATCTTCAAAATGTTGAGGAACCGGTATGTAATATTGCAAGAAACTCAGCAATGGCAAACGTTTTATCAGCAACAAAGATCGTATTTTGGGAAGAATTTACGATGGCGCATAAACGTGCATTAGAACCACTTAATAGAACATTGAAAGATTTACGCAATGACCCGAGACCTTTTGGAGGCACAATGGTTTTACTGTCTCTGGCGATTTCCGCCAAATACTGCCAGTAATTCCAACTTCAACGGCTGCCGACGAAATAAACGCTTGCCTCAAATTATCTCATCTTTGGCGATATGTGAAGAAACTTCAGTTGACAACAAACATCAGAGTTGCATTGCTATGTATGTAGGTAATGGTAGAACAAAATTCGCTGGGAGATAATAACAAATTATTTTCAGATAAGCAGGTAAACCAAATTTAAGGCAGAACAACGTCTGCCGGGTCTACTAGTTCAATTATAATAAACTGTAGGACGCAGCCCACGCACTCGTAAGGCAGTCTCATAAATTGTGCCAGGGTTGCCAGAATTTCACCACGGTTAGCTCTGCTTAGTAGGGCATACATTTAGGCGCTTAAAGATAACTTACTGTCCTGCAAGTGGGCCTAATATTGGAGAAAAGTAAAACAACAATACCCCTGCCAACCATGATCGGATAAAAATCTGGAGAATCATGGAGTCGCGCTTACCAAAAAAGTGGGTAATTTTGTTCAGAGAGGTTCACTTTTTACCCATGTTGAAAAGATTTTTGCGTGTAAGTGTGATAACATACTTTTAGGCACTTGTCGTTTTCCATACAAATTCTAAAAATATGCGTTGGTGTTAGTAAAAATTTGTGAAATTTTGGAATCAGAGTTTCACCATGATTAGCCATGGTTGGTATGGTCGTGGTTCGCTAGTTCTTTGAATTGGTTCACTACCAACTATTCGCACTCAAAGTGAGAGCCGCCATGACATGCCTTCTAGACTAATCACGTTTTTTGCAGGGAAAGTATAGACACATACATACCTACCTTTACACATGCATTACTAAATTTAACAATACAAATTAATTTCTCATTTGCTATTCACTTTTTATTTCAAATAGCATACATGAATCGTACATTTGTCAATAACTGTTTTAGTTTTACAAAATTAGTACCGATTTTCAAGTCGAAAACACTTATTAACAATTTTGTTGGTTTTCTTTGACGAGTGGCAATGTGTCGATACCTTGGGCTACGAAAACGGCCTCTGCCTGTGCTACAACGGCCGCGCTTGGCTGAGGTTCGCGACTAAGTATCCAAGCCAATCCTGGAAAATTGGACAAAATAAAAATGATTTTAAGAGTTAAAACTTAATTGTAGGTAGATTTATAGTAGGATTGTAAATCAAGATGAAATTATCGAAGGCAACGACATGTAAGAACAGCAGTTGGTTCAGTCTTTGAGACCTAATCCTGTTTCTATGACATTTGAGGCTTTTGCACTCTGCACCAACCTAGAAATTTCATTTTTCACCTAGCGTGCCAAAATATCTGCTAACGATAACTTTGCAAAATTCGACGATTACAAACAAAGACAATTTTTTGAACGATTCGAAAACTAGTTGAGCTACGGAACTGAATACTATCGCCAATAATAGCACTCATTAGCACATATCGTTTGTTACCTACATATGTGTATTGTACTAACATATTTTGGGTCACCCTGTTACACGTATTCATCGAAAACTCCGAAATCGGTCGAGTTATCGAAAAAAGAAATATCTTAAATTTTGTTCAGACGTCTAGTAATGCAGAAGTGAAAAGTTGCATTAATTAAATTCGATTCACCAGTTTTTGCGTACCACGCGCACAAACATACAGACAGACAAACATACTAAAAACTGTTGATTTCCCTGCTGTTGGCTCCTAACATACATATTTTGCTTGAAGAGATAAAAAAAAAAATGACTTACTTGTGTGTTCATCCTGTGATTGATTGCAACTGAAGACGGTAGCAAACGATGAGTAGTCTGTTCCCAAAACCGAGTATTCATAGACGAATCCGACAGCTGCAAAAAATGAAAATATAGAATATTAATAAAGTTGTTAAGTGAGCTCACCTAATTAGGATGTTTATTTTATTTAATTTAATTATTTAAAAATTCTGTTTGTTTGTTTACTTACGTCCTTGAATAACAAAAATGAACTCGCCATTAGAAACAAGTGAGGCGGAACCAGAAAGGGATTTTAATTCGTTTCTGTGAATAAAAATAAATTTTATGTAAAGTAACCATAAAAATTTTGTAATAATTAGCTACTACTTGAATGAAATAAAAGAAAAAAAAAATGCAAACAGCAATTGCTACAAAAAAACTTCAACTTCATAAATCAGCGTCCATATTCTGTAGTTTTATTCGTATAAAAATGTGTGCGCTTTCCACTGATTCGTACTCTGTAATTAATATTGGTATACAACGCATTTGCGATTCGAGTTCACTTCTGTTCCTTTCGAATTTGATTTATTCCCCTTGCGATTGTTTGAAAATTTGATACTCCCTATTTTGTAGGCATACGTATGTACACCAAAATGTTGGAAGATTCGAAAATTCTATTCGATTATAATAAATCAATAAGTTCTTTTAATTATCAACAAATTATTTGATATCGCTGAAATCGTGCATTAAGCAATTATAGAATATCTTCTAAATTAAATTCGAAAGAACTACAGAATACCGATGCGTATAAGGACATATTTGTTGCTTTCCAGTAGAACTGCCTTTCGAATAGAAGTACGTACAGAGTAAGGGCACAGGACAAGTATGATGAATGGCATATAAAATGTGATCTTTAGTGGTCTAGCGAATCATTACGTCTCAATTACCTACTCAGTTAAAAGTAGATTTTGTTTGGAAGCGTGTTTCCCTATTAATATTTTTGTTTTTGATACATACTTTTAAAATGTAATTCAATCATAAGGTACTTACGCTTCATTCAATTGTGTGATAAGCACAGAGTATTCATCGACCAAAGTGGGGGTATATAATGCCTCCAAGCAGCGGCTTCCATTTACGAAAGTAGCAGTATATTTCGAATATACATACCATTTACCAGAGTACTGTAAATAGACAAAAAAAAGGTTTTATAAATGAAATGTTAATTGTAAAGGAAAAAGAAAATTCTGTGCGACCGAACGTTAAAAGAACCAATGTTGTACCATTTCAACTAACGGGAAGTGTAGGTACATATGTATATATATGTATGTGTGTAAAATTAGTACTTACAGCAGTTAAATTGAAGTTTGGCTCAGTTGTTATATCGGGACAATTGCCGGGTACTACAATTTGGCTTGCTACCAAATTTGTAGATGTCAAGAGAATGACAAGTGACAAGGAGGCACTGGAAAGAAAGAAATAAAACATAAAAAAAGTCAAAAGTTTATCAAAATCATCTGGAAATCCAAAAAATAGTCAAAACTAATGTTTTGGTTACAATTTTCCCATGAACTTTATATATTGTGTACAAAGTAATGTGTGTTAAATTGTTTTCAATAAACTTATAATCTAATGAAAATAAATCAATCCGTTGAAAATGAAAAATTCCTGCCTTTGACCTTAGCGGGGAAACTGTAGTTTTCCCCATGCTGCTTTGTTAATACAAATCTTCTAAGCTAAGCCAAAAAAATTTTGATGACTCTCAAACTCTAGAAAGTATAATTGGTTTTTAGTTACTTACATGGCGAAGAATTTTTGCATTTTGAAAATAGTTTTCTTGAATGAAGCTTCAACGGAGAATACAACTTTCGATTTCAACACAAGAGCTGACAATATAATATTAAATTTTTGCGCGACTTTTATATGCGCGCTCGGTGCTGGGTTCTTTGTCGATAAATTCACATTAGACAGGCTGATAAACTTTTATAAAAAATTATTGAAAAATTTCTGAATAACTTTATCTGTACCTAAAAGTTTTGTAATGTGTTTTTTTTTTTTAAATATTTTAAAAACTGTTTTATAGACTTTGAGGGTTTATTTATATCCCATTTTAACTCGAATATTCCTACAGGTTTTTTTGACTGGGGTAAACATATTTTTATGGATTGTTTTTTATAAATAGATATAATGATCACTTGGATTGAATTATTTTTTAAACCATCATTCCTGACCAAACTTATGAGATGTAACCACATGGTCGCATTGGGCATGATACGAGCTATTTTTTGTGTATTTTATTCGAAAGAAAACTAATGTTTATGATGCACCACGTTTGCAAATTAGTAAACGAAATTTAAGAGTTTTTGGAATGGCTTTTCAATACAAAATACAACACAAATTCAATATGTTCCTATACAATTTAATGGTTACAAGCTACGAGACAAAATTCTTTGGAAGTCCTTTTTTTTAAAATAAAATAGATCCGTTCGTGATGCAAATATTTGTGTCTAAAGTGCTTTTCTGATATCTAAAAAAAATTGCAAGTGTGAGGAAATTAAGAGGGCAAAATGAAATTTGATTTTAGGAGAAGTTGCAAATTCTTTCCGGATAAATTTCGCCCACCAAGAATTTACAATCAACAAAACAGTTCAATTGTATGTTTCAATTTGAGTATTTTTTAATTTTTGTGTATGGCTTAGTTAACCCTTCGTTGGGCGGCTGCACCATGGTAATCAGCTGACACTCAAGCTTGCTACTTTCTGCGAAACTTAGCGTTGGTGGAAACGTTTGAAATCATCTCCCATCGTGAGAGAATACTTAAAAATTCGAGAAAATCTCGATGTTGGAAAATTGCTACTGGACTTTTACACAAATAAACCTAATCTCTACTACTTTCGTGACGATATGGTCACGTTGGAATTATTCGAGTTAATAAAAGAAATGTTAATAGAGGAAATCTATGTATGTATCAATTTGTCTTACAATTGAGGAACAGTGCTGACAAATAGTTTTATGAATCATACGCAATTGCCGATGACATTGTTTTTTTAATCGTAAACGCAGATTATACTTGGTACAAAAATTAACAGGCCAGGTATGGAAGTCATGAAGATCAAAATGCAGAAATAAAACAGAATTTTAGAAAATAACATTTTTTTATTGCTTTTTGAAACGGTCTAAGAACCACGCGCGTACTTTTTGCTTATGCGCCTAATGAAATGTTTATTCAAAATTACTTTCTTTTTTATACAGATTATACAAATAATAAACTTTGAAAACTGTACGACATGTGTATCATACATATATAAATATGTATGAAAATGCATTTGTGTGGTTGCGGATCCGAAGCCTTTATAGACGTCAAGAGTCCTGTTCCGATCTTTTTTAAGTTTTTACAGACGATTCATGTCATTATTGGGATTAGAAGGCATTATTTACGACATCAGACTATGATAGAGATTACGGGACGAACTCTAATGAGTTGGTGAAAAGCGGCGCCGAAAGACTTGGTCTTCCTTTGTGCTCCCAATTAGTCTCAGTTATGTAAGAAAAGAAGAATAGGAATGAAGAGAAAGTGAGAGGTAGGATGAGTTGAGGAGAGAAGATTTGTACACAGACCAAAGACCTTACTAAGAGTAGTGAAGTTGAGCTCGATGGCAGGTACACGGATATAAGGTACATTGGCCTTTACCTCACTAAGAACAAAAAAATATAAAAACGAAAACAAATAAGGAAAACACCTGTGTTTCTGTGTCAACACAAAGATATTAAACAACTTCTATTAACTAATTTTGTTTGATTAACACTAATTGAATATACACATACATAAAGTTCCAAAAGTGAACCCTATCTAGAACCAGAAACCGTTCTCTTGGGAAAAAACTAGAAACTTTACAGGTTATCGGACGACGAGATCTATATAATTATATGCCATGCGATGCCCCTAAGGGCATCTATACCTCGAAAAATCGGGGCAACTATCCTTTTTGATAAGGATAGATGCCTACGAATTTTTTGAATAAATTATAAACAAAAAAACATCTGTTTTTAGTTAGATGCAGTCTTAATGAATCAGTTTATTAAGGTACTAAAAAATATAATGAAATTTATCACTAGTTATAAAGTTATACGAAGCAAAATGCTTACCTTTAAAACTTTTACGGGTATTTCAATTTCGTCGCAAACAAAATGTTTTATACTAACAAAACTCGTGTTCACTGCACGAAGCCCTAGATAACTAAAATGCGCTGTGGCTGCGGCTGCTAATTATTAAATTAATGTTAGTCACGAGCTCGGGAAGTTAGATTTTTTGAATATGGAGCATCTATCCCGTTGGGGCATCTATCCCGGTTTTACCCTAGACATTTCTTTATATTTATTTAGTTAATGTTTCTTTTTTGATTATGTTTTTAAAAGCTGTTGGGTTATCTGCAAATTATTAATATTAAAGAGGTTAAATAATTATTGGCATAATAGGAGCATGTTTGAAGAAGTGAAGAAAGTTTTGGAAAGCTAAATCTATAGACTTTAGTTGTTTTTGTGCTGACTATCGAATGCATTATTCTCTTTCGTTTTTATACTCAGTTGTTCGTTTGAAAAATAGATTTTTATAACATAACGAACACTAAACAAAAACCGAGTGCACGTGGCAGATCAGGATTAGTTTATACATACATATGTATGTCCGATAATGGTGTCTGAAGCTTGCTCTATAAATAAGCTAAGAAGCCAAGCATGGATGTGCACCCAGAGCACGGGCGGCTTGTAGAAATTATAAAAATTTTGGAGTCTCGAAACATTTTTTCTCAGGATTGAGACATGATGGGAAATTATTGATCACAGATCTGTGTTCAGCATTAGAAACACAGGATATGCGATTTAAATCAAAACCTGGTACGATATTCAGGATGGTTACAGGCAAAACTCATCCAAAATCGATTAAGCCGTTTTGATATGATTTAGACATACGAGTATAAAAGTTCGTTTGAAAGTTGTTTAAGATAACCAGATAAAAAGAAATTGTGACCAAAAAAATAACATAAACAACATACACGCGCGTATCCCTTAGACCGTTTCAAAAAATCACAAATTAGGTATTCTCAGAATTTGCTTAATTTTTAACCACTGACTGCAAACCATACTATGCACTGCGTTATTCAAAATTGATTCGTTCTGCGATTGTATGTTATAACTGACACGTGAACGAACAGCTGATTGTATTTTGGTATGTTTCCTTGGGAAGTATTGATTGATTTCAATTCTTTTAAAATTTGAATGTATGAATTTGTATTAATGTGCATTTACTGGCGCAAACGACCTTTCTATCTTACTTAGTACGAAACAACGCAAAAATACATTTTTATATGCAAATCAAATGCATAATGCGAAGATTAAATCGAATGCTAGGGCAGTCTTTCTTCAACATCATCACATCCCCAACACGTTATCTTACTTTACATTTTAAATAATATTAAAATTTTTTCTAACTACTTTAAAGCTTTCGGAACGTCATATGCATTGGTTTTAGATACAGATTACACCTCGTATGCTGTCATAACTAATCACTGTAATAAAGAATTTTATGTGAATTTATCAATTTATCTATATTAAAATATGTTACATGAAATAAATACATACCTTGCAATTTCGCCTTGAACTGCATCAGAAAGCTTAGTGACGCGCCGATTGCTTTTATTTGCGTATCGATTACGCAAGGGTTGCCATTAGGAACATAATGCACTGTCAAACATAATTGCTGTGTACTATGATCCCGAACCGGATAAAAATTTAACATACAAATGCAACAACAAATTTTGATCCGGATATTTATTGTAGTTGCGTTTGCATGTTAAATTTTTATCCGGCTCGGTATTATTGCCCATTGGAACACGTAATTTTTTCAGTCTATGCAGGGTCATGACAGACTGACCATGTTAACCTTATCTAACCTAGAACATTGTTTGAGTACTTTTCCTTCTCTGAAGTTTTTTATATTAAATCAATTGTGTAAATATATTTTTAAATTAGTTAATTAATAACGGTCTAGCTAGGTAAGGAAATTTAAACATTCAACAGCAAACATGAAAGTGTTAATCAAACAAAATTAGTTAATAGAAGTTGTTTAATATCTTTGTGTTGACACAGAAACACAGGTGTTTTCCTTATTTGTTTTCGTTTTTATATTTTTTTGTTCTTAGTGAGGTAAAGGCCAATGTACCTTATATCCGTGTACCTGCCATCGAGCTCAACTTCACTACTCTTAGTAAGGTCTTTGGTCTGTGTACAAATCTTCTCTCCTCAACTCATCCTACCTCTCACTTTCTCTTCATTACTATTCTTCTTTTCTTACATAACTGAGAGTAATTGGGAGCACAAAGGGAGACCAAGTCTTTCGGCGCCGCTTTTCACCAACTCATTACACTTCGTCCCTTAATCTCTATCATGGTCTGATGTCGTAAATAATGCCTTCTAAACCCAATAATGACATGAATCGTCTGTAAAAACTTCAAAAAGATCGGAACAGGACTCTTGACGTCTATAAAGGCTTCGGATCCGCAACCACACAAATGCATTTTCATACATATTTATATATGTATGATACACATGTCGTACAGTTTTCAAAGTTTATTATTTGTATAATCTGTATACATTTCATTAGGCGCATAAGCAAAAAGTACGCGCGTGGTTCTTAGACCGTTTCTGTTTTATTTCTGCATTTTGATCTGCATGACTTCCATGCCTGGCCTGTTAATTTTTGTACCAAGTATAATCTGCGTTTACGATTAAAAAAACACTGTCATCGCATATATATAATACTTTATTATATATATGTGTCATCGGCAATTGTGTATGATTCATAAAACTATTTGTCAGCACTGTTCCTCAATTGTAAGACAAATCGATACATAGATTTCCTCTATTAACATTTCTTTTATTAACTCGAATAATTCCAACGTGACCATATCGTCACGAAAGTAGTAGACATTAGGTTTATTTGTGTAAAAGTCCAGTAGCAATTTTCCAACATCGAGATTTTATCGAATTTTGAAGTATTCTCTCACGATGCGAGATGATTTCAAACGTTTCCATCAACGCTAAGTTTTGCAGAAAGTAGCAAGCTTGAGTGCCAGCTGATTACCATGGTGCAGCCGCCCAACGAAGGGTTAACTAAACCATACACAAAAATTAAAAAAATACTCAAATTGAAACATACAATTGAACTGTTTTGTTGATTGTAAATTCTTGGTGGGCGAAATTTATCCGGAAAGAATTTGCAACTTCTCCTAAAATCAAATTTCATTTTGCCCTCTTAATTTCCTCACACTTGCAATTTTTTTTAGATATCAGAAAAGCACTTTAGACACAAATATTTGCATCACGAGCGGATCTATTTTATTTAAAAAAAAAGGACTTCCAAAGAATTTTGTCTCGTAGCTTGTAACCATTAAATTGTATAGGAACATATTGAATTTGTGTTGTATTTTGTATTGAAAAGCCATTCCAAAAACTCTTAAATTTCGTTTACTAATTTGCAAACGTGGTGCATCATAAACATTAGTTTTCTTTCGAATAAAATACACAAAAAATAGCTCGTATCATGCCCAATGCGACCATGTGGTTACATCTCATAAGTTTGGTCAGGAATGATGGTTTAAAAAATAATTCAATCCAAGTGATCATTATATCTATTTATAAAAAACAATCCATAAAAATATGTTTACCCCAGTCAAAAAAACCTGTAGGAATATTCGAGTTAAAATGGGATATAAATAAACCCTCAAAGTCTATAAAACAGTTTTTAAAATATTTAAAAAAAAAAAACACATTACAAAACTTTTAGGTACAGATAAAGTTATTCAGAAATTTTTCAATAATTTTTTATAAAAGTTTATCAGCCTGTCTAATGTGAATTTATCGACAAAGAACCCAGCACCGAGCGCGCATATAAAAGTCGCGCAAAAATTTAATATTATATTGTCAGCTCTTGTGTTGAAATCGAAAGTTGTATTCTCCGTTGAAGCTTCATTCAAGAAAACTATTTTCAAAATGCAAAAATTCTTCGCCATGTAAGTAACTAAAAACCAATTATACTTTCTAGAGTTTGAGTGTTATCAAAATTTTTTTGGCTTAGCTTAGAAGATTTGTATTAACAAAGCAGCATGGGGAAAACTACAGTTTCCCCGCTAAGGTCAAAGGCAGGAATTTTTCATTTTCAACGGATTGATTTATTTTCATTAGATTATAAGTTTATTGAAAACAATTTAACACACATTACTTTGTACACAATATATAAATTTCATGGGAAAATTGTAACCAAAACATTAGTTTTGACTATATTTTGGATTTCCAGATGATTTTGATAAACTTTTAATTTTTTTTGTGTTTTATTTCTTTCTTTCCAGTGCCTCCTTGTCACTTGTCATTCTCTTGACATCTACAAATTTGGTAGCTGGTCAAATTGAGAAACCAGGCCAATGTCCCAATGTAACATTCGTTAATGAATTCGTTTTAAAGGATGTGAGTACTACTTTTACAGAAATACATATATAAGGAATGTAAATAAAATTGCACCATAATTTAGAATTGTGTGAAACTAACTAAGAAAGATAATAAGTGAAATATTGATATGGCCTTTCTTTCAAAAATACTTAATTTATAAAAACCATTTTAATTACTTGCAGTTCCTTGGTGACTGGTATGTTTTTGAAAAATACCCCGCTGTTTTCGTAACTGATGGACAAAGTTGCTTGAAGGCCCAATATAATGACCTTGGCAATAATCAAATCACGGTATTTCTCTCCCAATTAAATAAAGAGTAAGTACCAATATGTCGCGTTTGTCTTTATGTAATTAATTAATTTTAGAATAACTTCTTTTTGTAAAAAAATGTGTATGTATACTTTACATAAAACATATTGTCTTTTACAGTGGCGACGAGCTTACCAGAGATGGTGCCGGAGTACTTGTTGGTCCTGGCAAGTTTTTGGTAGTTATTAGTGGACGTAAGTAAACCAAATACAACTTGTACGTATTTTGTATATATATATTTTCACACACATATACATATATCATATATAGAGCCACTCAAACGTCATTAATGAAATTTTAAGTGCACCTTAATACCTATAAAATATTGGTTTTTAATAGTTTTGTCATAAATGAAACGAGAAATAGATCAAAAATATTATAGAGAAAATGATCAAAATCGGTTAAGACGTTATTAAGTTTTCAACGTACTAGGTAGATTTCTTCTGCATACCTAAATTAATCGTTGCTTTCAATTCTGCTGGCGTTTGTGTTTTGTCTTCGCGTTTACATGTTTGAAATTTCATGCAAGAAATGGAGAATGTGAACAATGCTCAATATAACATATATAATATAATATTTAAATATGTACTACCTTTTCGTCACACAAATACATATATATCTTTTTAGTTCTTTCCTTTATTAAATGTTATAAGAAAAGGTTGTAAATAAATTTATTTTTCGCTCACGTGTTTTGATTAAATTTTGCTGTCAGTATGACACAAAATAAGAGTGCTGCCATATGTAAAAAATTGCAGGTGCACACTCCATTGGCTTTCAAACTGAAATCAAACTTAGAAACAAAATGGTCAACCTCAAGTGGAGGAACATGAAATTTCTCAAACATTGAAAAATATTCTAAACGTCATCAAATGCATGATAGGAAGATTAAATCGAATGTCAGCTTTGTCAAGTTTTCATATTCTTTTCTCAACGTCATGACATCATCACATACTCGACACGTTATCTTACTTAACATATTTAATAATATTACTGTTTGTTCTTATTACTTTTCAGCTTCGGGAACTGCTTACGAATACAATGTTATACAAACCGATTACGACTCGTATGCTGTCATGTACAGTTGCAAGCAATTGGAGGGTAAATACCAACGTAAGTGTTTTTCTTAATAATAAAACTTTGTATAATAAGCTTATGGAAAGCATGCTTATTCATGAATTTTCTTTAATTGTCATCACATCATATTTTATTAACGTTAAACTGATTATTCGAGTTTTTATTGCCACACATACATACATATTTGTTTACTCTTGAATTGTTTCAAAAATTAACTTTTTCCAATCTTTTTTTTTTTTTTATAATTTTGCAGAATTTGCTTGGGTACTTACTCGCGTAGCTCAGCCAAGCGTCGAGACTGAAGCAACGGCAGAGGCTGCTTTGATAGCTCAAAATATCGACACATTAGCACTCGTCAAAGAAAATCAAGAAAATTGTTAAAAACTGCTTTCGATATGAAAATCCATACCAGTTGTGTAAAATTGTAAAGCTACTCACATAAGTATGTATGTATGTTTCTTTAGCTGTAGCTAAGATGTTTGAAATAAAATGTGAATAACGAAAGAAAAAGTTATTTTATTTGAAAATTGGGGAATGAATGTATACGCTTATACTTTGCCGTGGTAACTGAGCCTGTTCCCGTGATATCGGGAGTTGTTAAGATCAAGTTATTGGTGCTTTAACGTTAACCGTGTAAAACAGCAATAAAACTTATAAGAAACAATGCAATTTATTATTGATGCTACATCGTAATTCCCTATTCGTTAAGCAACGCACCAAAAACTTTAGCTTAATGAATTCGAACCTGAAAATCATAGCTTAGAAAATCATAGGTGGAAATATCCCTACCTATGCCGAAGGCTTTATGACTTTTATGAATACGCATAACTATAAGAATAGGGTCTCAAGTTCCCCATGAATTGTTCTTGAACTTTATGCGCAGTCATGACAACCCCACTTAGTGATATTTGAAAAAAAAAATCAGATAGTTGGCAACTCTGTGAAAGAAGACCCTGTGGCAGCAACAGAACTAAACGCTGGACAGTGGTAAATAGCTAAATATTTTTAGGTGTAAAATCATCAGATTAGTGTTAGTTAAGAAAAAAAATTAGATTTGGAAAGTCGTCTTTCTGGAAAACGCCTTTCACAGTGGATTTAGGAAGGAAGATTTTTTGACGAGCTCCATAGTTGCTGAACCGTCCCCAGCTCAACACAATAACTGGGTGTAAAGTGGATTAATCCTTTTCGTACCCGTTCGGATATAAACGGATACAATTATTCTCTTCATAGGACATGCTCAATCGATTGTGAACAGTTCAGCCCATTGAAAAAGAGCTCAGATTAGGTATTAGACGCATTCTCCTTTGCGACTAGGTCCAAATTGATGCTAGACTAATCGCATTTTTTGCCGGGTAGCGTATTTATTTTTTCTATATACACTGATAACTCACATATCCATAAATTAAAATACCATACCAAAACCGTCTCAGTACCATATCTTGCTCGGTCTGGTAACATGTAAAGTCGCGGGCGTTCGTAGTTGCATACTTTTAGGAGGCGAACTATAGAATCATATATTTTTACAAATTAATTCGTATAAAGCTTTTTTAGCCGAAAGCACTACTTTAAATAATATAGGGTGTTTTTTTTTAGGGGTATAGAACTTCGAATTGAAATAAAACACAAGAAAATCGTTTTAAGGTCCATCAATTTTATTTTATTGGAAGGATAATTTTATGCCATTAATGTTTAAATATGATTTCGGGCATGTGGCCGCCGCGGCTGGCTCGAATAAAGCCAATTCTACAGGTCCAATTTTCAACCACTTTTTCGAGCATATGGGGCCGTATGTCGGCAATAACGCCACGAATGTTGGCTTCCAATTCCCCTAACGTTTCTGGTTTGTTGGTGTAGACGAGCGACTTCACATATCCCCAAAGAAAATAATCCAATGGTGTCAAATCACACGACCTTGGTGGCCAATTGACAGGTCCATTCCGCGAAATTATGCGCTCATCGAATGTTTCCTTCAATAAATCGATTGTGACGTGCGCTGTGTGGCATGTAGCGCCGTCTTGTTGGAACCACAACTCATCCACATTCATGCCATCCAATTCGGGAACAAAATAGTCGGTTATCATGGCTCTATACCGGTCTCCATTAACGGTAGCTGCCTCTCCAGCATTATGGCGGAAGAAGTATGGCCCAATGACTCCACCAGCCCATAGAGTACACCAAACAGTCAGTTTTTGTGGATGTAATGGCGTTTCAAGGGTCTCATGTAGATTCTCTTCACTCCAAATGCGGCAATTTTGCTTGTTGACGTAGCCATTCAACCAAAAATTAGCCTCATCACTAAACAAAATTTTGCCATTTGAAAAAAAAATTTTAACCATTATTTTCGAAATAAATTTGCACGATTTGCAAGCGTTGTTCTTTTGTCAACCTGTTCATGATGAAATGGCAAACCAAACTGAACATAAATGACATTAGAGTTGCCAGATTTGACCACAAAATGCCAGTTTTATCTCTATTCGAAAAACAAACCCGTAAAAAAACACCCTATACATTGTGTTGCGTTAGTCATAATGCCCAAGAAAATATAATAACAATATAATACGACCATGTGCTTGCTTTTCGAGCGTCTCCTATTTTGTACATCTGCCAATATTTCATGCTTAAAGTGTGTAGAGGAAGACAAGTTGATTTCCTTCCCTCAGGTCAAACAAGACACTGAACCAAAAAACTTTAAGTAAAATTGACCTCAAACTTGTTGGTTTTCCCTCTGGAAAAGTGTTCTAAAGCAAGCGCTCTGGCCAGCTGATGATAGGGTCAAATACGAAAATTGGAGAATCTATTTCCAAATAGGGATGGAAAGCGAACGAAGGACGATTCCGTCTGTGCCCTCACCTTGAAACAAATCTGACAGCTTACATCTCTGAGGGCATCGTCATATTTCAAAGACAGTTGGGAGATGGTTTGCAACTAGTAGTACTCACTGCGGGGCATGCCAAGTATGCTTATGTATGTACATAGTATGTACATATGTATATTGAAAAATCAAAACATTATAATTTGCTATTTATGTATATTTAACATATTTACGAATTATTACAATATTCATAAATACATGATGTCTAGGTAAGACTTAAGCACCCATCATTAAGCGCAATTGGTATGAACAACCTTCTTTACATTTGTAGCTAAATTATTATCACGGAGAATTTGTTTAGCTGCACCTACGGAAGTAGATGATGGTTTAACCTCACGGCTTAGAATGTAAACGAATTCTGCAAAAGAAAAATTAAGCAAATTTTTAAAATCTTGCTTGGCAATCAGAGGTGGTAGACATCAAGCCATATACCCATAGTAATAATAAACCGAGTATTAATTTAGTATACATATTTACCTTTGCGCCATCCTGCCAGTTCCGAGCAACTAAATAAAGTAGCATAAGTGGTATAATCAGTATCTAAAACGACGAACTCCAATAAAGTGGAACCTTTAAATTAAAAAGAAAAAAATATGATTTTTATTTAATGACGTTGGTTTTGGAATGATGTCGTTTGTAATAGCATATGGTTTCAAAATAAAGAGCCAATGGAGACCAAAACTATTATTTAATATTCCGCCAACTAGTTCAGCTAGATTGAAATGAATTCAAATATCTACCACTTGGCGACAGTACTAGTCTTCTTAGCTCAATACTCAAGCAATTCTTTCAACTGTGCTCTTTTATTTTGAAGACATGTTCGTAATTTTGTTAGAGAGATATTAAAGGTTAAGATCACGTAAACACTCACAAATAAAGTTTAATGCACTTACCTTTAGGACCAGCAAAAGTTATAGAAAGTAAGCCATCAGCAGTCACCTTACCGGTTCCTAGAATGGTCCTTGGAGCTTTGTCCCTAATAAATAATGAATAAATAGAATAATTTCAATTATTTTCGCTAGGTTTTAGTATATAAAAAGTGGGCGTGGCAAGCAATTTTGCAAAATTTTCTGTAGTTATTAATATATATTTTTCTCATAGATAGGTATTAACAACTTTAGAAAGGTATGTATAAAAGCTTTCAGCAGAGAAATAGGCATATGTGATCCGGTCTATGAAAAGGTGGCTTATGACTCCAAAAAAAATAAAAAATTGTGAGAAACATCGGTTGAAGATAAACAATGCCATATGCTTACACAGAAATGACGAAATGGAGGAAACATTTTTATGACACCTCTAAGCAAGGTAGGACTTTCTAGTTTCACAAACTATCGTAACCAGAAAAAAAGTGGAAAATTGTTTTTATGTCATAAGTCACCTTTTCATAGGTTGGGTCACATATACATATATTACGGTTTTATTTCGCCTTTCTTTCACTTTTTTTGGAATCCGGAAACTTTTTAAGGTTTCGTATTTGTAAATGTAATGAAAGTTTAAATACTCACGCTGTCTGTGTAATAGCTGCTTGGATTTTACCACCGGAAAGAAATTCAAATGACAATGTGTCGCAACTAGATACGGCGTCAAAAGCAGTTGGAATTTTACTATATTGTTGCCATACTCCTGAAAACTGTAAATAATCAAAATGTGTGTTAGATAATTAATGAAGTCTTTAGAAAAAATATGTCGAATAGCCATAGACTGAGAGATGGGAAACGTTAGTCCAATGAAGCTTTCCATGTTTCGGCCGAAAAGCCATCAAATATAAGTTTGAGGTAGAGACGGTTTGAAACTGTTTTACACAGCAGCGGTCATCTATATAAACCCTGTTTTAGGTCCCAATTCTTTTTGAGGTCAATTCATATTTAAAAACGGCTTTGCGATTGTTTTTTTTTTTTTTTTATCAATTTGATGGATTTTTTTTTTTGACTGACAGCAAAGCATTACAAATTTGATTACATCCCTAACATAAATATTTTTTCAGCCAAAAATTTGACAGACACTGAAATACGGCAACCATCTCTGCGTAGCTATTCAGTTGGAGTTAAGTTTTTGTATGTCTGTAAAGGTAATACTTACTTTCTGGAGATCTAAATTTTTCACTTTATACTTTATGGCAGGACATCCACCCTCTACGGTATTTTGAGCAACTACCAAATTTGCAAATGTCAAGAAAATTGACAAGGAGGCACTGAAAAAAGAAAATGTTAAGAAAATCAAAGAGTTTAAAACATTGGTAATATATTCAAAAATACATAGTAACCTAAAATAGCAATTGGCTTAAGTGTTGACCTCGACTAACAACTTTTAAAAATCTCTATACATACTAAAATTCTTGCGAAACTATTTAATCAGGTGTGAGCTGTACCAACAATGTTGAGTACCATATTAAATTTGTTCGGTCGTACTAAAAATTTTAAAATTCACTTCGATTGAATTGTTTAAAAGCGAAGCTTTGGAAATAAAATGGAACTAATATAAAGTTATTTTTCGGAGACAATAATAACAGTGGGCGTTGTCCTTGATTGATTTCGTCAAATCTTGAAATTTTAGAGTCGATTTTCGGATTCACTGGCTACATTTTAGGCAAAATATAGTTTTAGAAAAGTGGGTGGTGCCATGCCCACATAGTTTAATGTGTCTTTTGTCCCGCATTGACGTCCAAACTTCATCACCGATCTTTATGGTACTTTCATGGTGGCTTGTTAATGGCCAAAATTTAATATATTATTCATTCATATGTTTTTCGAAATTTTCGATATCGAAAAAAGGGGTGTGGTAATTGTTTGATTCCTACTGCCTGAGCGATTTTGACTGTTCAACATAGCGCGCTAATTAGATACACCGCGGCATCTCACATCGGTCTCCACTTGGTGCTTCCATCGGAAGGGCTGGAGCGTATTCGTTGATTCGCTCAACGTGTTTTACTCAAGTTATCGTATCCACGGACGGACATGTCTTAATGTACTCCTCTGTTCATTCTAAGCACTCTATCTCCATTATTTTATACCTTTATAAACCATTCTTCGCATTAGAGTGGAATTTGATTTACTTACATAGCAAGCTGTTGTTTTCCCATTTTGAAAATCCTTTTCTTGTATAACTCTCGGGCAAGGAATACGATCAAATATACAACTTTAGCTTTCAACACTAAAAATGTGAATATGTTTTTACTTTTCTTAGCGCCTTTTATATAGATATGTGAATTGATGCTAAAATTTTTGTTTATTTATTTACGAATTTTTAGTGACACGCACAGTGGGTTGAGCGTACCAAAAATAGAAATAAAAAGAAAGTCAATTTTGTTTTGTATAGAAGTTATTTAGTATGAATGATTTAAAAGTATTCTCACAACAGTTTCCCCTTCAGATTGAGCTATTTTTGGCGGTTATAATTTATTTAAAAGGACAATGCAGATGGTTGACAGTCCAGAGAAGACAAACTGTGGTGTTGCCATGAGGCATCGAAATATTTTTTAGGCTCCATTCATGACAGCCGGAAAACTCTTTAAAGAGATTAATCGAACAATTTATTGCAAGATAGCTAACTCTGTTTAAATAAGTTTATTGGTTTTCGTTTTTCAGCATATCCAGTTTTAATTTTTATGCAAATTTTTTAGATAAACGGTTCACTAACTCTAATTTGGAAAAACAAATTCACGCACTCAACAATCAAAAACGACATGTGTGTAAATATTACTTATGTTTCACTTGAAAAAGTATCTCTATTGTTATTATTGCGTCAATACACTTAGACAATATTAGTACTAGAAGCAATATATTGATGTTTATTTTTTCATGAAGTATTTTTATCTTCAAATAACAAAACAGCTTTATAACTTTCATTAATGCGCACCACGATTTTCGCCTTCCGATCCTTATCTTGTATGACGTGTACTTATTGGAAACGGTGCAGTGAAATAACGCCCAAAAGAGAAAAAATGCCCATGGGCTTTATTTCCTTGTTATCACCTTTTGCTGATGGGTGTTATTTCCTTTTTCGAAGAGAAATAAAGCCCACGGACGTTAAAAACGAATTAAAACAAGCTGAATTTGGAATTAAAAAGTGAAAAAGTGTGCGTACCGTGGCACGTTGCCTACGCAGAATAGATAAAAAAATTATTCCCTTTATGTTATCTTTATTGCCAATTCAGAAAGGTGTTCTGCACAAAAATACCATGGATCCCGCCCATAGAGTGGGAACGGTGGCACTAGTATTAGTACAAGGTTATTATAATTTTGTCCACATAACGGTACTATGTAACGGCGCAAAATAATCGAGTTAGATATAGAGCTCCTTATATGAAAGTTCTTAGGTTGAAAAGAGGAATTGATTAAGGCATGTCCGTCCGTCTGTCCGTCCGTGTACACGATAACTTTAGTAAAAATGTAGATCTTTGCATGGAATTTGGTATGCAGGCTACTTTCTGACCAAGGTGAGCTGCTGTGAAAATTGTCGAAATCGGATGATAACCACGCCCACTTTTTCGATATCGAAAATCACATAAATTAACAGAAGTAAAACTTGAGATATTCGCATGAAATTAGGTACACAGGTTACTTTCCGGCCAAAGCAGGTTGGTGTTTAAAATGGGCGAAATCTGATGATAACCACGCCCCCTTTTTTGATAAAGAAAATTTCAAATAAGATTCTAGGGCCTATATCATTGCCAAGTCATGGTATTTGTATCTCGTTCTGAAAACTAACGCTGGGTATTTAATGTTCGGTTCACCCGAACTTAGACTTCCTTACTTTGTTATATTTTGTCGTTTGATAATGTGTGGTTTACCTATAAATTCATTAAAAACAATAATAGTTGGCAATACCTTATGCACACACATACATACATATAATGTTACGTAGCCTAGGCTAAATTCTGACTTTCATATTCACCGCGATAAATTCCCGTTGGCCTTCAGAAATGAGCACTTTTCGGTGGTGAAATGGAGCTTAAAAACGTTTCATAAAAAGTATCCAAAATCACTTCAAATCCGATTAATTTGGAACGTATTACGACTCTTTTTTAAATGAACTTCCCAGTCCTCTTGGAATATTTTTGGAGCCTTCATTGATGCTCTTCTAGAGGTTTTTTTGAGCCTTCAGTATTTTTAGTCATATTTTTTCCTACAATTTGATCATTTTTTTTATTCATTTTGGAAGGCTCTTTCCGCCTTATTTGTTAAGATATTTATACAGTTGTGAAAGTGCTATTCTACTAATTTGTGGCGCTCAATCCGTCTGGCATTGAAGAATAGAATAAAATAATAAAATAGAAGTCCAAAATAACCCAATGGGAAGATGGGGAATGCATTAGCTTTTTCATACATAAAAATACATACGAAAATTGTTGTAGGAAAATATCAATCCAATGGCAATCGAATGATTATATTTGTAGTAAATACTACATTTTTGATTTTTTTCAATTTGTTTGATGGTTTTTTAGAGAAGCAGCTCATTCTGAAAAATAAAGGTTAACTTATCCCGCCCTCAAAGGCAGACCCGGATATTTTTTTTGGTGAACTTGCCTTCTTGGAATTACACTAGTCGGCACATATGTATAACACCTAGACCAGAAGTCGTCACCTCTTAGCTGGCGCTCCCATTATGCTTGTGGCAACACTTGGGGTAGTGCTAATAATAGTCATAGCTCGAATATTGTTTTATAAACCGTAACCCAACACAAAATAATTTTCATGTAATGTGCCTTTTCTTTCATGCAAAGTATCTAATGGTATATCTATATAATGTGTCCCTTGTAATGCATCTTTTCATTTATAAAAAGTTATATATGTAGTATGAAGTATGGTTTCAGTTTGTTGCAAGCCACACATTACTTTTCCAATAGCATGGCTGTAGAAAAATTCATGCATTCTTTCATGTATAGCCTATTGTGGATATATGTACATTACTTTATGCAATTCCTAAACATTATCTCTTTCCACTGGGAAAAACAATTCGATATGAAGCTCAGGCACTGCTAATATGCGCAATGCTAAAATACGTTGCATACATTTAGGCGTATTCGCAGTGCGCATCAGTCGCGCGAAAGGCACATCAACTCATTTGTTGATGATTTTCATATTAACATACCTACGTATGAATTTATCGCAAATAACTCTGCAAAACCTCGTGTGACTTATGTCTAAAGAGAGCTAACCAGGATGGAGCCCTTTAGTCTACAGTTGGTTATAATTAATTTGCTTATACGGATGTAAGTAAATTTAAATTTTTGTACCATATAGGTGTTAAAATACCCATTTGGGTGTAAAGTGGATTAGTCCTTTTTGTACCCGTTCGGGTAAAAACGGCTACAATTAGTCTCTCCATAGGACATGCTCAAACAAATGTAAACAGTTCAGCCCATGCAAAGTGATCAGAAGAGGTATTAGACGCATCCTCCTTTGCGACTCGTCCCGGATTGAGCCTAGACTAAGCGCATTTTTTGCAGTTAATTGCAACTTAACACGATCTGTTTCTACATAAAGGTTTTCCCACTTTATAGTTTTGTTTGTTTAACTTTAAATAACTTATGCTGCACGATTAGTTTAAAACCCTCCATTAAACAATTTTGAACACTTGTGCCTTAAATGGGATCGTGTAGCTTCAGCAATAAAAAAAAAAAAAAACAAGTAAGGAAAGTGCTGTGTTTGTTTGTGCAAATATTACCGGTCTCGCATTTAAAAGGCGCTAAAAAAAGTAAGAACACATTCACAGTTTTAGTGTTGAAAGCTAAAGTTGTATACTTGAACGCATTCTTTACTAAAGAGCTCTACAAGAAAAGGATTTTCAAAATGGGAAAACAACAGTTTGCTATGTAAGTAAATAAAATCCACAGTTATTTTCTTAATTATCCTAGATAGTGTTAGCAAAGTTATCGATAGTTTTCGATATTTTTTCTATAATAATTGAGCTCCTCAATACTTTTCCACAAATTTAGTATGTGTAGATTCATAAAAGATTTTAGCCAAGAACAAGACTTCAGCCGATTGTTATTTAAGATTACTAATTTTGAATATCTTAGCAATGTTTTAAACTGTTTTTGATTTTCCTAACATTTTCACTTTTCAGTGCCTCTTTGTCGCTTATAATTTTCGTGACATTTGCAAATTTGGTAGCGGTTCAGTCTGTGTGTCCCGCTATTACTACTAAAGTAACCGATTTAGATTTCTCAAAAGTAAGTATTAATTTCATATCCGTACATTAACTTAGCGCCGTTTGTGGAACTATGTACCCAGAGATAATAGCTTTGTTTGAGTACAAAACTTGCAAAAAGTGCAAGTAAAAAGAGAATGACGCAAAAAGTGAAATGTTTCAAGCGAACAGGAGTCAGTAAAAACGTGCAGCAAAATCAGCTGTTGTTATTTTGATTGGTTGAAAGTTCACAATATTTAAATTTTGTTGTTGCTTTCCCTTGTCACGATCCGCTGTTTTTCACTTACAATTTTTAATTTTTTTTAAATTTGTACGGTCACGAAAAAAGCTAATCATTGTATTTCAGTTGCTGTTCAAGATTACTCGTCCTCATATTTTTGAATGAACAAATATTTTAGAGATTTTTATAAAATTTATTTTGTCACTGGCTGTGTTGAGACGAGGATGCACAACTTAGAGAATTATTCCTCCGCTTACGGTGTAATCCTATGCACTTCCTATAAAACAGTTATACATACATAAAATAAATTTTATTATTTACAGTTTCAAGGTGTGTGGAACGAATACAGTAAATTGCCAACTGGTTTTGAAGCGAATTCTAATTGCAATTCATTGCAATTGTACGGTCACGCTAGTGGTTTCACGGCTGTTATTAGACCGAAAACGTGAGTATTTGACCTTTAATTACATTTACAAATTCGAAAAGTTAAACAGTTTCGGGGTTCCAAGAAAGTACGTTAGATGATTTATATTGTTGAGAGGCGTCAAGAGAAAACGATAAATGATATGTACCTTTTTCACTTAGGAACGTTTTCCCATTTAATGAATGTCACCACTTTAAATTTATCAGCATTCTTAGTCAAAGTAGCGGGTAACCTCTGGCTAGGTAGACATTTCCATTCTTATAATAGTTTTGATATATGAAATATAATTTAAAATCTTTAACATTAATAACAATTATTATGTTTATTCATTATTTATCAGACGTAATATAGGAACAGAAATTCGAGGAGACGGTCATATGACTTCTCATGGCCAGCTTTCAATAAATTTCCATGCTCCTGGAGGTAAGTGCATCATATGTATGTATAAAAAGGTATACATTTTCTTGGAATGATATAATATTTGTAGCCGACAGAAGCAAACGCTCTTCAATAAAACCAATATATTTCCATTTTCCCCTTTGAAGGTGACGTTGTATTAAATTTGTGGGTTTTAGCTACTGATTATACAAATTTTGCTACCTTATACAGTTGTTCGGACAAAGGAGGTAAGTGTATTGAATGAATAGTGAGCTTACATACTTTTTCCACTTGACCTTACCAACTTTGTGCGAGACTCTTACCAAAGGTCTCACCGAAAGTTCCCTATATGTATCAGATCAAAATCTATACATGTGCTAATTTTTCTTTTGCAGAATATGCTTACATCCTGATTAGATCCACGTATCCAGACACCAGGTCTACACAACCAGCTATGAATGGTCTTATCAAAAATGGACTGCAAAGCAAAGCAGATATACTCGACGATAGGCACTGTTGAGCATTTGTGTCGATTCAATAAAGATTAAAATTAAAATCCAAACGAGTCGTCTTTTGTTTAATGCGAGAGCATAATTTGGTCCTACGATCCGAAAAATGGAAGGATTACAGTCAATTATTTCGCGCTATATACATACATACATTGAATTTCGAAATATATAGTTATGCAAAGGAATTACGAATTTTGTTGTGAAATTCGGCGAGTAATGCCTCTTTAGTAATGCTATTGCTCGAAATTGGTTACAAAGTCGTTGTCAGAGATGAACGCTCAACGCCCGATATTATAAGACGATAACTTGGGTTAATTTTGGAGACGTTTAAATAAAATTTGATATGCAGGTTTCTTGAAACTTATCTCCAAGCGCTATTTTAAATGGATAAAATCCGTTGATAACTACAGCCTATTTTTATTTAATCATGAAAAATACAAAATTTTCAATACATGAGCAAATAGCGTATGTTTGCTAAACTTAGACTAGTCACACTATTTTTTGCAGGGTATCTACAATTGCTTAACAGCAAATTTGGGGGAACAGTTCCAAAACATTTGCACTGACATGGCATGTAGATGGCGCTGTGCAGGTACTTGCCGGTAATGCAGTACTTTGTGCCGTTATGCAAGTTGATAATAATGGTTACCCTGTGAGAAAATACTGAGTGCTTTGTCTAAAATTATGTTTTAGTGAGAAATATTTATGCGGTTTATCCTAAAAAGGTAGAATAGTTAAATTTTCAGGATTTTACTAAAATAAAATTTAATAAAGAAGTGAAATTTATACCCGCAGCTGTAGGCCACAACGCAATGTTATTTTTGCCCGCTTTACGGACTTTGTAAAGATACTGCCGACTATCGCGTGAGCGATTTGGTATGACAAGTGCAGCCTTCTAGGTCATGCCAAGGTCAAGGTGGGTAATAAAAGGCATCACATATGTACATATGTATGTATGTAAGTAGATAAACCATCGAGCTGCACATGGTTGGCTTTGTTAATTTTACACCAGTATTTTGTAAGTTGTCTCATATCAAGTCACTAAAATTGGAGATTTTTCATTTGAGAATTTTTTTTTGACTTTAGATGACTTCTTTATTCTGTAAGAGAAAATCACAAAAAGTTCACCATTGATGTGTGTTGAAAAGAAAATGGCGTGCACCTTAAGTACAGCATTTGACAGAGCCTGCATAACCATCGCAATAGCGCAAGTAGTAAGTGTTTGGACCACAAGGCGGGCGACGCGGGTTCAGACCCGTAATCGCAGATAATTACTTAGTTTTATTTTTTATTATTTATTGTTAATTATATGTACATATTTATTTTAAATTAGAATTTCCCCTTTTAGAATTTGCTATATGTATATCGATATACATACATATTTATCGCCAACTAAGTTATCGGTCAAACTGTGCATGCGCTTAAACCTTTACATTAACACCTGACTATGGCTGAGTTTTTCGTATGAATTTTAAAAATAAATATTTGCAAAAAGATTAAGCTAAAGTATGTACTCTGTTAATAGTCATTTTCCCACGTAACCCTGAATATTTATCTGCTTTGATAGATAAAAATGTCTTCATTAAAAGTTTTGTTGATTTGTAAGGCTAAAAGCTAGTACGCCATAATTACGAAGAAAATTTTTATACATTACAAAGAAAATAATTTAAAAAATCGTTTTCTTATCTGCTCGTCAATAAGGAAGGAGATGCCTATTGAAATTGGAAACATGATATACCTATAGAACTAATTTAAATATACAACTACATAACAATTTGTTTCAAATTTAAAAGATATAGAATAGTGCATACAGTTGTGTTCAATATAATAGCAGTGAAATTAAATGAGATATTGTACAACACTGTTCGCATAAGCTGCGTTTTTTTTAATACACTTCAATGAAAATATAACAAATCAACTTAAAAAGAAATTAAAAATTTTATACAAACTTAAGAAACTACCAATAAATCAGAAAACTAAGAGTAAATGGAACATCGCGACTTGAAAAATTTTACATGAAAGCGGGAGCGATTATTTTGGTTACAATGACACTCTTCAGGCCAGTTTGAAACTTATGTTAGTCTATGGAATTTTTGATGGATAAGGAAAATTTTACGCGTAAAGCAGATGTTTTAACGTTTGGAAACAACTTGAAATGTGTTTTATAAAATTTTAAAATAGTAGAAGCCGAAGAACGCCGAAGTTGGGAACTAAAGAATTTGAATTCAAGCATGATAGGGCATTTTTCAAAAATATTTTAAAATAGGGTGATCTTCAATCTATTCTAGGCTCAAACCACCCATGACGATTTGATTTCGAACTTGTGAATACATACCTTTTTCGATATTTACTACACTTTTCTACCTAAATACATATACATATATGTATGTACATATGTATAAATGAATGAAAGTATGTACATATGTACATATGTACATATGTATGATGACTTCGTTGAGAAGTAGATAAAGTGATAAATATGAGTTTGCTTGTAATTATCGGCGAGAAAACCGGCTACGGCGAATTTATATATAAAGACAACAAAAAAATAGTTGATCGCATTGTCACTTTGAGCTTTGAGAACGTGAGTTGTATTTGAAACGTTTTTAATAGTTGTTGGATAGTCTTCAACACTTCAGAAATAAAGAATCTCTCAAAATGCAACAACAGCAATTTATAAAGTGAGTTTTCAAAAAACGGGTTATTATTTCACTTTGTTTTTTTTTGGCGTGCACCTAAGTTAAACAAATATTCTACACGGTTAAAAATTTGAATTGAATTATGAAACAGTTCAATTGACAGATTTTTAAATTTCTTTTTTTTCGGTTAGCACCGCTCTGCCAATCACTTGGTCATCTGTTTGTTTTTTTTTTTTCATTTGCGTTAAGATATCTAAATACCAAAAAAGCCAAGTCACATGTTTATGATTTTTTCTACGTTTCTTATTCATAATATAATATTAAAATTTTGTACGATATTGCCAATTTCCAGCCAAATTGTAATATATCTCTGCCTTAGTTAGTACAAAAAAGTTTTAAATCTAGCGGCTTTGGTGCAAACACTGGTTCGCATCCCAGTGTCCGAAAAGGGATCTGATGATGAGCCTCCTATCCATCGCTGTTGATTTTTCCTTTGTAATATTTCTCCAATTATCAATTTTTCCCAAAAAACTGACAATTAAAATTCATTACGAATTATTGTTTCTCTGGTCTCGAGCTTGCAAAACTTACAAATATGTTTTAAATCTACTCTAAAATTTCTTACCGTGTATTAATTTGTTTTTTTTTTTGTATATTTAAATGTTTTGTTTACTTTTTGTTTGTTTGTTTTCAGGGTCTTTTTGCCACTTTTTATATTTTTGGTGTCTTCAAATTTTGTATCCGGTCAAATCTTTAGAATAGGATCATGTCCCACTGGTGTGCAGACTGTAGCAAACTTTAATGCAACTGGGGTAAGTAAAAACTTACAAACATACATATGTATATACATAAATATACATATACATATGTATATATATATCTATTAGGGATCCCAGCAAAATTTTTGCTTACCTAGAATCGGAGCTGTAATCCAACGAATATTGTGGAACACATTACCAACCATATGAAACCACCGATTATTTTAACCCAGGCATGTCATTAAGCGAAAGCGCTTGCTCTTTGCCTTACTGAGAAGGATTTTTGGAATGCATATTTAGAATCTCTTTTTTTATATTACTCGCTTCTCTTATGCATTACTCAGAATCTATTCTGTAATGCAATGCTGCCATTGTAACTGGTAATGGAAATAATCATCGGGAAGTATTTCTTGATTACATAGGAACTCGTTTTGTAATCGATGTTAGGAGAAGCGCTTGCCAAAAATTTTGCTGGGATGTCACAAATGTTGATACATTGCAGACATTCCCGTTACCCAAACCTATACTATCTTCTTAACTTATCTCAGCTTTTCATACCAAATGCGTGGTATGTTAGTCTTCCAGTCCTGCGTAGTAAAATATAATCATTTCAAATTTTATATTTTATAATAATTTCAGTATCTTGGTAAATGGTATGAATATGCTAAATATCCATTTGTCTTCGAAGTGGGAGGTCGTTGTATCCAAGCTGATTATGGCGCTTTTGGTGATAACGAAATTACTGTAAATAATACAAATATTAATGCAAAGTAAGTATGTATATAATTGATTTACAACATATGTATCCCAGTAAACATTCGCAGTCAGAATGGCAAATGTTAAAAATAATTGGTTTTCCAAAAAAATTTGTTGCTACATTTGTTGGGTTAATCCATAAAATATATTTATATGCGATTTCCAACCAGTTTTTTTATTTATTTTGTTTTTTGCAACAAATCGACTAAAGTTAATTTACCAATGTTATATGTTCATTAAAAGTATAAAAGGATATCATGTCAAAATATTTCTTTTTCTCGTTACAGGAACCAGAAACAATCAATTGCAGGTTTCGCAAAGATTGTTGGTTCTGGCAAGCTTTCGGTACGCTTTAGTGGTTTTGCTTGTAAGTAAATTAATTAGCTCGAAATGTGCACAATAATACAATATAGTTTTTCTATAGCCCTTGCAGGAGATGCTGATTACTGGGTCTTAGGTACCGATTACACAACTTATGCTGTCGTCTATAGTTGCAGGAGTTTCTTATTAGCACACGCAGGTAAATTACGAATGAATTAATATCTACTAAATTAGGAAATTGTGATGGTTCGTAAAAAATTGCCACCGGCTTCGACAAACTTGATGTTCCCACATTTAAAGTTGAATATTATACCACTTGAGCATATTCCACCAGCATTCCACTTAACAAATAATTTTGTTGTATATTCAAATTAATCACATTTGCTCGCGCTCGCTGGGTAGTGTGCTCGCAATACAAATCTATTTGCATATTTTTTGCAAGCTAACATAGCGTGTTTAAGCGTTATGCGCGCAAACTGATTTTTGTTGTTATTAAATGTATAACTAGCAAAAGTCAACTTTTGTTATCACAAAAAAATGCGTAACTGAACTTTGATGCCATAAACGTAACATTAGATAAATATGTACATACATACATGTGAGAGCAGTAGGGTGTGCTTTATTTTGCAAAAATTATTCTCTAACGACGAAACTAAAATGAAATGAAGTATAATAAAATAAAATAAAGTAAAAAAAAAAAAAAAAAATTAAATAAAATAAAATAAAATAAAATAAAATAAAATAAAATAAAATAAAATAAAATAAAATTAAATAAAATAAAATAAAATAAAATAAAATAAAATAAAATAAAATAAAATAAAATAAAATAAAATAAAATAAAATAAAGAAAAATAAAATAAAATAAAACAAAATAAAATAAAATAAAATAAAATAAAATAAAATAAAATAAAATAAAATAAAATAAAATAAAATAAAATAAAATAAAATAAAATAAAATAAAATAAAATAAAATAAAATAAAACAAAATAAAATAAAATAAAATAAAATAAAATAAAATAAAAAAAAATTAAAATAAAGTAAAATAAAATAAAATAAAATAAAATCAAATAAAATAAAATAAAATAAAATAAAATAAAATAAAATAAAATAAAATAAAATAAAATAAAATAAAATAAAATAAAATAAAATAAAATAAAATAAAATAAAATAAAATAAAATAAAATAAAATAAATTAAAATAAAATAAAATAAAATAAAATAAAATAAAATAAAATTAAAAAAAATTAAAAAAAAAAATAAAATAGAATAAAATAAAATAAAATAAAATAAAATAAAATAAAATAAAATAAAATAAAATAAAATAAAATAAAATAAAATAAAATAAAATAAAATAAAATAAAATAAAATAAAATAAAATAAAATAAAATAAAATAAAATAAAATAAAATAAAATAAAATAAAATAAAATAAAATAAAATAAAATAAAATAAAATAAAATAAAATAAAATAAAAAATAAAAAATAAAATAAAATAAAATAAAATAAAATAAAATAAAATAAAATAAAATTAAAAAAAATTAAAAAAAAAATAAAATAGAATAAAATAAAATAAAATAAAATAAAATAAAATAAAATAAAATAAAATAAAATAAAATAAAATAAAATAAAATAAAATAAAATAAAATAAAATAAAATAAAATAAAATAAAATAAAATAAAATAAAATAAAATAAAATAAAATAAAACAAAATAAAATAAAATAAAATAATATAAAATAAAATAATTTTGTTGTTGGTTTTGCGGTCTATTTTGTTTACAAAGTTGTAAATTTTTTGCAAGCTCGAGACCAGTTAACAATAATTCTAAGTGAATTGATATTGTCAGATTTTGGAAAAAATAAAATAAAATAAATTCAGTGCAAAATAAATTCAAAAATAATATAAAAGAAACAAAAATGTATAAAAAAATAAATAAATAACCCTAATGTAGCTATGCACATATGTACATACATACATAAGTAATAACAACGCATATGAATGCGCTTCACCCAACGAACTCCAAATTCTATAATCGGCGAATTATTTAGCAATTTGTTACTTGCATCTCAATTATGCGAGCATTTGGTTGGTCCTCTACTCATGCCGTTGACGATCGGTATTTCGTACATATCGCACCCTAAATCAAAAACAGTCACAACTCAAAATTTTTTTAGGTCGCTTTCTTGGCATAGATTGCCTAATAAAAAGTAGTGCAGCAAATACATACAATATTTTTCTTTTTGACTATTATCGTTACTCTTTAAAGAGCACAGTGATGTCAAGTTTTTAAAAATCAAATCACTTTTGTGCGATCCAGAAGCAATTAACTGAAAGTTACTCGGATTTTGAGTTGTGACTGTTTTTGATTTAGTGTGCGATATGTCCATGCAATCATTGGCAGACATTTACGTGTTGCTTGAGCTAGTTTTCCATTTTTTTTTTAGTTTTGCGTAGTATCGATTTCTTTAAAATTTTAGTTTTTTTTAATTAATTTAAATTTTTTGATTTTGCAGAAGTTATTTGGATTCTAACGCGTGAACGTAATCCATCAGAAGAAATCATAAAAACGGCAATGAATATTATTAAAGGACAATCGTTATCGACCAAAGAAATTTACATGACTAATCAAGTAGATTGTGAATAGAACGATCACAGCAGCAGGGAATAGAAACGTCAAACTGGAATAGACAGCCGGCCGTGTTATTGATTAAATGTTTTTTAATGTAAATACATATGTTCATGTTTAAAAGAAAGAAGCCAAACACAAGTATTTGAATTGATTTTTAATATTTAAGAAGCTTCTGAGGCTTAATACCCACAAGCTCCGAGAGGCTCAAGCGAAAGAGTTTTTCTTCTCTGGTTGTCAGAGAAAATGCATTCCCTAGTACCCAAGTGGGCGCTTAGTATTCTCGACCCAACCCCCCCCCATTGGATCCACTAAAGCAGTTCGCCTAAATTGTTTGCTCTCATTTTCATTTCATGCGCTTACTGGTCGATTTTTGGACTGCACGAATTATGCACCATTCAATCATGTAATTGATTTTTATCACTTATTTAACAGTTATTTTACTATAGCTGTCACAAACAATTATGCACTTTGTGAATGGGTCAAAATGTGGCATAACAAAAAAAAAAACAAAACAAAACAAAACATATGAATATTTGCATAGTATAATTCTTTGAAGCTTATTATTATAATTGACTGCTTTGACTACGTCTCTCTGCTTACATAAATTCAAATTTGCTCCGGAATGATAGAGATGTCGACACCGAAATTTCGGTACTGTAGTTAAGTATTCTAATTGTTGTGTATTAAATGACGCGACAGGGTTATACTGAACTGTTAACAGCAACCAACAAGAACAGCAGATCCGGAACTTCAGCTTCAACTTGAACTTAAACTTAAACTGAAACTTAAACTTAAACTTAAACTTAAACTTAAACTTAAACTTAAACTTAAACTTAACTTAAACTTAAACTTAAACTTAAACTTAAACTTAAACTTAAACTTAAACTCAAACTTAAACTTAAACTTAAACTTAAACTTGAACTTAAACTTAAACTTAAACTTAAACTGAAACTTAAACTTAAACTTAAACTTAAACTTAAACTTAAACTTAACTTAAACTTAAACTTAAACTTAAACTTAAACTTAAACTTAAATTTAAACTCAAACTTAAACTTCAACTTCAAATTAACTTAAACTCAAACTTAAATTTAAACTTAAATTTAAACTTGAACTTAAACTTAAACTTAAACTTAAACTTAAACTTAAACTTAAACTCAAACTTAAACTTAAACTTAAACTTAAACTTAAACTTAAACTTAAACTTAAACTTAAACTTAAACTTAAACTTAAACTTAAACTTAAACTTCAACTTCAACTTCAACTTAACTTAAACTGAAACTTAAATTTAAACTTAAACTTAAACTTAAACTTAAACTTAAACTTAAACTTAAACTTAAACTTAAACTTAAACTTAAACTTAAACTTAAACTTAAACTTAAACTTAAACTTAAACTTAAACTTAAACTTAAACTTAAACTTAAACTTAAACTTAAACTTAAACTTAAACTTAAACTTAAACTTAAACTTAAACTTAAACTTAACTTAAACTTAAACTTCAACTTAACTTAAACTAAAACTCAAACTTAAATTTAAACTTAAACTTGAACTTAAACTTAAACTTAAACTTAAACTTAAACTTAAACTTAAAACTTAAACTTAAACTTAAACTTAAACTTAAACTTAAACTTAAACTTAAACTTCAACTTCAACTTAACTTAAACTGAAACTTAAACTTAAACTTAAAACTTAAACTTAAACTTAAACTTAAACTTAAACTTAAACTTAAACTTAACTTAAACTTAAACTTAAACTTAAATTTAAACTTAAACTTAAACCTAAACTTAAACTTAAACTTAACTTAAACTTAAATTTAAACTTAAACTTAAACTCAACCTTAAACTTAAACTTAAACTTAAACTTAACTTAAACTTAAACTTAAACATAAACTTAAACTTAAATTTAAACTTTAACATGAGCTTGAACCTAAACTGAAACTTAAACTTAAACTACACACAACTTAAATTTGATTACCTTTTGTTTCGAATCCCGAAATATCGTTCATAATAATATACATTGGAATATTCCTAGTATTCATGAAACGTCGACAAATAGTTATGTGTGTATTTATGTGAATAATGTATTTCGCAAGCTGAGCTAAAAGATGGTTTTAGTGATTGCAAAAAGTTCTTTACAATTTGTTTATAATAATAACCATTCATAACTTTATTTTTTGTTTTGTTTATTACGTACATACATGAATATAGTTGATATGTACATATGTATTTACTACGTGTAACGTTAATAATCAATTCTATTGGCGTTACGCATCCAGACTTTTAAGGCACATCGATTTTATTAGTATGATTATTTGTTTAATTGAAAAAGGGTATAAATTATCCGCCAATCGAGTGATGAGCTTTCAGTTCATTTCCGGCAACGGTAGAAGCAAGTTTTGAATTTTAACTGTAATTAACGAGTGAAACTGCATTGCGAACTATATTCGTATAAAGAAACGATTAAAAACATATTCTACAAAACGATAAATTTTTTAAATTTGAAACAAAAACAAACATTCAAAAATATTATCATCAAAACGGTGTTTTTAAATATCTACTGGAATTTTGAAAAAAAAAAAAAATTGTGCTATATTCCCTTTGGAAATTGTTCTTGTTGTGCATATCGAATTAGACAAATCATGCATCTGCAACTAAGAGTGAGGTGAGCATAACAGCGTATGAATCGGTTCTGGCTAAACCGGTTAGCATTAACGGCAGAGTAACATAACCTCTTTAGGTGCTAATTTAGCAAAAATTTGACTAATTAGTTTCATTAGCACATTTAAATATTTTATCTATTTGTTTAAATGTATTATGACTTGGAAATAAAATATTTCATGTATAAGAATATTTGATGTGAAACAAAACTGAAAATGTCTCTGAAACGTGACCCGAAACTGTAAGTAACGATACTAATTTGTAACAAAACAAGTAACACTTTCCTGGAAACGGTTTCAGCCGACACAAAACCTGTACGAAAACTATCCATAGCAATAATAACAAAAACAGTATCGTAACCGAAACACGAGATGTGGAAACCAAACTAGTAACGCTTTCTAAGTAACGCGACATCCATGTATAAAAAAAAAAACTTGTAGCGAAATCTCAGGATTCAGATCGCAGGAACACTTATAAGAAAAATCACAAAACTATGTCGAGCTAGAAATTTGTTTAGGATAGGTTCTTTGAAAATGTTTGGGAACAATTTGTACAGAAAAAAACTTAAAAAAAAAGTTGAAAAGTAACCACTAACTAATAGAACTTGGTTACAGTTTCGTTACGCAAGTAACGTTACTACTAGTATAATTATTGATTTTATAGCTGAGGTTTATGTACGATTTCGATCATTAGATGTTAGTTTTGTCTCTGCATAGAACTTTGTTACGTTTTTATTAAACAACTTGAGCTTCAGGTTAAGCGTTTCATGCTTGTTTAAGTTTCTGGCGTTTTTGTTACGTTTTGTTACACTTTTCTACAGGTCATAACTCCATAACAAATTACTATTTTACCACGACCACTTTTACACAACCGGGCATTTCATGTTAGATTCCACCGGAACTTAAACTTCCTTACTCGTTTTTGTTCATAGCGCTACTTTTCGTTTGATATCCACACTAATTTCCACGATTTTCCTTTCAAGACTTAATTAAATTAACACTTGACTTTTGATTAGTGTAATTCTGTGAGATCGAAAGTATGTACTATCGATTGAAAGTATGTACTATCACGATACTATGAGTATGAGTAACAGAGGCACCTTACTCAGGGTGACTCATAAAACTCGGGATGTAATTAGTTAGTGAGTATATGAAACATTTGTTGTTCAATTAATTTTTTTTTTATACCGTTAATGAACATAAACTTTTTTATACTAACTAAAAAAAAGCTTCAAGCTATGCGCCATTATAAATTTGTTAACTTTAAATCTCTCTCACATTCTTATGAAATTTAATAAAATTTTTTTTTATTCCTTAGTATATATGCTGCGATGTTGTTGTTGATATGCCAATTGACAGCAGCACAAGTACCCTTTCCGCGCAGTTGTCCAGAAGTGAAAATACCCGAGAATTTCAATCCAGAGGCTGTAAGTAATTTATTTTAAGTTTTGAATGAATTTTTCAAAATAATTTTTTATTTATTTTAGTATATGGGCACATGGTTTGAGTATGCCAAATATCCGCATATCTTTGAAATAGCTAAACGTTGTATGTTTGCGCGTTACAACAACAAAGGCAACAACACTATTGGTGTGGTGAATACATCAATAAACACACTGTGAGTAAACAAAAAAAATATTTTTTACTAAAAAATAAAAGTAAACAGAATTTGTCAGAAATAGTCAGAGAACATGGGGAAATCAATCCAGGTTCTTTGAGAGCACAACAAAGAGCGTTACCTTAAACTCTCTCATTCAAAAGTGGCAAGTTTTAGTCAGAAGAGTTTTTCTTAATAACTACTGGTAACACTGTCCAACGATCAGCTGTTGTACATTTCGCAAAAAAAAAAAAAAAAAATTTCAACAAAATGAAAACTAGCTACATATTTATATTTTGGCTGCCTCGCCTTACGAGGGTTAACACTAAATTTAAAATTTTATAATATGGTCAAATATTTACAAATATACTTAGTTAGTTTATTTCAATTTACTTTTCTGTTATAATTTCTGTATTTTTTTCAAACTCATTTCAGTTCTGGTCATACAACAAACAGCACAGGCATAGCACACTTATTGGCCCCATCCCAGATCAATGTGTTGTTTAGTAAATATCGTAAGTAATATTAGGGTAGGGTATACTATTTTGGGGCTGTAAAATTATGAAAAAACAAATCATAAAAATTTAACTTTACTCCAGGTTTTTTACCTTTTAAAATTTGACAGCTTATGAAATGGGTTGCACCAAATCAAAATTTAATTTTTGCTACATTTTTCTTTAGACATGTGTTGGTAGTATTCATTTAAGGGTTGCCATCTTTTGACGAATTGATATTTCCTTCATTTTCGATAACTATATTTGTGTTATTTCTTATATTTATAGAAAGTTCTGCTAATGTTCCAAACTACATTGTGCTTGGTACCGATTACAAAACCTACAGCGTGGTTTACAGTTGCAACAATCTCACCTCATTGGCCCATACAAGTAAGTTTATTTATACGTGAGCTAAAAAATTTAATTTTTATTTGAAAATGCACACCTTTAAAAAAAAAATGCTGGACTTCATTAGGAATATAACAAAAATCCTGTACCCTAATGTCACGGCTTTAGATAAAAATTATCATGCTAAACACAAACAAATTAATTTTGTTTAACGAAAACAACTTAAAACGTGCAGTGACGTAAATATGCTGAGCGACTTTCCAAAAATGTATTTCCGTGGATATTTCTGAACTCGTATGTATATGATCAGGTGTTTAAGTACGCACATTAGGCTGATTCGAAAAAAAAATATTTTTGGTCTGTATTTAGTGTAGCAACAAATGTTATTAGTCTATGCTTAACTGACAGGGGAAAAAGTAGTTCTGCAACTTTTTTTATACTTTCTTCACAGTCTAATGTACCTGACCATGTACGTTTATAACGAAACGATCATCGTGAAGTAAGACAGCTGACAGCAATTGAACAGCTGTTTAATTTTTTTTCTGCTTTTTTCTGTTTTTTATTGATTTCTAGGTGTCAAATTTTTGTCAAAGCCAACAGCCATTTTGATTCCAAACATTCAAAGTCGTGCAAAAACTTAATTTGGATTTGTTTTGAAAGTTTTCTCGAAATTTTATGTAAAATTGGCAAAACATAAGTAAGAAACAGAAGTTGGACGCACACCAATTAAAAATAAAAATTTTTTCCTTTTGAAATTTTTTCTGTTTTGCTTGTGATTATTTGTAAACAAACCAAATCGATTTGATAGTCATTTGACATCTGAAACAAATTTCAACAACAATAGCAAACACACCAAGCTTCTGACGACGCAACCTGTATTTATAAACCTTGGAAACGATAACGTAATAAAATGGGGCTCTTTCTTTTTCGATTACAATTGAAATCAAGTGCCCAATAATTTTTTGTTTGAAAAAAATAAAATTTGAAGCTGAGAAAACACCTTCAAGGCCAGGTGTCTTTTGAAAAAAAAAAAAAAAAATTTGTTTTACAAAAGTCGCTTGTACTATATAACATTTTTGTAAATTTTTATTTTCTATCTTTTCAGAATTACTTTGGATAATGACACGCGAACGTAAACCATCAGCTGAAACTGTGACAGCCGCTAGAAAAGTTATGGAGGATAATAATCTGCCACAGTCATTCCTTTTGATAGCGGATCAAGAAAATTGTCCAGAAGTAGCATCGAATTATGGCGTAAATGTACACTTTGGTGTTAGTAACAATAACAACAATAATAACAACAATAATAACAACAACAACAACAATAACAACCTTAATAGAATTGATAAGAATGCTGACGATGCCGACTTGGATAATGATGAATATGGTAATGTTCTTTTCATATCAAAAGTCTCAACAAGCACACAAAAAAGTCCCAGTCCCACACCAGAGTTACCCGATATGCTAGAGACAACAACACAAACGGCCGCTAATATTATGGAAATGGCATGAGATTTATTTAGGCGCCTTTTGCAGCGCATCATTGACATATTGACGTGGTTTTTTGCTTTGCCTTGAACAAAATATTTCTTGCTGTCAATTCATCTAAGCCGCACTTTGTGGAAATGTGTGTTTCTTTTTTGACACCATTTTCCATATTTGGTATTTGGGCACGTTTTTTAACAAATTTATTATGCGAGTATTATATAGTTTATACCCTTTTAGTGTTTAATTTGTAATTTAATAATATTATTTAATCTCTCAAAAACTTATATATATATAAACTACAGCACTTTGTTGTTCAATATTTAAAAGCTGTGAATTGTTTTTTATTCTAGGACCCTGTTAGTCTTGATAACAAATACTCGGTACTTTTCAATGAGGTAAATTCAGTTCTAACAGCATTTCAGCTCTTATAGACTCTGCCGTTAATGTCCACTCTATCAATAAAATGGAAATCTGTGCCAGAAATGAAAGAATCTAAACGTAAGAATTGAACTACTCACTTTATTAAAAATTTTATTAGTGAGAATAATTGTTAGGAATTTACAATCTAACCCTAACTTTTATATTAGGCTATGTCTTTGCGTCTTTGACAAATAAAATGTAGACGCTTCTCGCATGCGTAATCATCCCACTTTGTATACTTCTCTGTCAATCTTATACAATGCTCTCTACCCATATGGTTATCGGGTTGATCGACATCCCAATTCGTATAATTCAAATACAATCCATTATAATCCCAACGAAAATGATGCAAGTCCTCCAAACTATGACCACTTGTCCAAAAAGTTTCATGTTCAAGATCTGAAAAAACAAAAAAAAAAATCAAGAAACAATTAAAGAGAGCGCGAATCGATATTTTTACTTTCCGTTATTCAAAAGTTGATGGAGAGATTCCCCCCTTTCTCACCTATCGCGATCAGCGCGCCACCTAGCGTTGTTTTATGATCAACAAACCATACCGTCATCGCGTCCTAACTTATGTGCTT